>PVKM010030772.1:0-17111 GCA_004027735.1 Carollia perspicillata
ACGGCACTTGCATGCCCCACCCACCATTCCCTCTTCATAAAATGACTGAGATCAGCAGTCTCTTCTACATTCTGGGCATAAATCCCAGCTGAGAAGGCGTGGGGATGCTTCCATGTTCTCTTGAAGACTTCAGTGGTTTCCATTTTCCTCTAGAAACACTGGAGTTTAAAAGAACAAACCGACAAATGAAAAACCCGTCGTCATAAATTTTGGAAATGTGTGCACTGCCCGCTGCTTGTTTTTTCAAACCCATGTTTAAAATTTTTTTAATCCTGTAACATTTAATAGATACAAAATAATTCATATGATAAGGCAAAATTAACTTTACCTTATCTGAGAAGCACTTGCATCACCAAGCCTTTATTATATGAAATGTTAAAGGGACTTATCTAAGAAAAAGAAGAAGATAAAAAAATATGAACAGTGAAATGACAACAAACTCACACCTATCAACAAATGAACCTAAAAACAACAAAAACCAACCAAGCAAACAACTAGAACAGGAACAGATTCACAGAAACAGAGATTACATGGAGGGTTATCAGTGTGGAGGGGGAGAGAGAATCGAGGAAAATGACAGGGAATAAGAAGCATAAATGTTAAGTACAAAATCGACAGGGGGAGGTTAAGAATAGTATTGGAAATGAAGAAGCCAAAGAACTTGTATATATGACCCACGGGCATGAACTAAGGGTGGGAGAATGATGGTAGGGGGGGAGTTACAGGGAAGAGGGGAATAAAGGGGAGGAAAAAAATGGGACAACCATAACAGCATTATCAATAAAATATTTTTTAAAAGAGATAAGGCATAATTAAAACAAAAAACAACCATGAACCCACCACCTGACCTGAAAACTATGAAGTCCCCAAGCTCATTAAAAGCAGTTGAGTTTCCCTCCTTGAGCCCATGCCTCTACCTCATCCTCAACCCTGGGGCAAGCACTATCCTAAATTTTCTGTTTCCCAACTCCCTTTCTTTTTTTTAGTTATAATTTTACAATATCAAGTTGAATTTTGCTTGATTTTCAACTTCATAAAATATTATGCTATATATTGGCTCTTCTGAGATTTTTTTTATTCAACATTGTTCCCAAGATTCACCCCTATTTTGCATATTGCTGATAGTCACCCTTTTCATTGGTGTATGATATTCCATTGTGTGATCATGCCATAATGTCCTTATCCATTCTCCTGCTGATGGACATTTCAGTCATTTCCAATTTTTGTCTATAAAGAGCAGTGCTGCTGTGAACATTTTTATAGATGCCTCTTGGCACCCAGGTGCAAGAGTAACAGTGACTCTAGGGCATGTACCTAGAAAAGGAATTGTTCAGCCTCCGTATTTTTTCCTGGATGGGTGAACCACTTTATGCTTCTGTCAGCAGCTCATAAGAGGGTTGATTGAGATGAGATGGCTCTGTTGCATTAATTTACAGTTGTCTGCTTATTAATATATGATTGTCATCTTGCCTTGAGTTTATTTGCTGTTTACTTCTGTTCTGAAAAATATCTGTTCATTACTTTGGCCCATTTTGGGGGGTAATATGACTTTTTCTTTTTGCTATTGTGTAGTTCTTTAAAATTAATCCTTTATTGATTACATATATTATAAAAATTGATTCCCAGATTATAAAATAGCTTTTTAAATTTTGGAATAATTTTAGATTTACAGATGTTGCAAAGGCAGTAAAGAAAATTCCACCTACTTCTCACCCAATTTCCCCTAATGTTCACATCTTACATTACCAAGGTGCATTTGCCATAACAAATAAACCAACGTTGGTATATATGACTATTAACTAAACTCTGGACTTTATATGAATTTCACCTGTGTTTCCAGGAATGTCCTTTGCTGTTTTAAGAGCAAATTTGGGATGACACTGTGCATTTCATGGGAATTGCCTTTTAATCCTCTTTATATTGTCTTTGATGGATGGGGTTCTCAATTTTAATGCAGTTTTGCATATGCCTATCTTTTTATTCATAGCTAGTATTATGGAGAACTTAAGAAATTCTTCCTTATTGAAATCACACCAAGCATATGCTCTGACCACAATGCCTTGAATTCAGAAATCAACAGGGAAAAAAAAGTAAACACCCCCCACACAAATATGTGAAGATTTAATAAAATGCTATTAAAAATGAATGGGTCAAGAAGAAATAAATGGTGAGGTCAAAAGATGTATAGAGACAGAGGACTTCTGGTCAAGATGGAGGTGTGGTAGACACGCTTCACCTCCTTGCACAGCCACAGAGAGAGTTACAACTAAACCTCAAAACAACACCCAGAACTGTCAGAAAATCACACTGTGTGGAAGTCCAACAAAAAAGTACTTAAAGAAGCCACACTAATCCAGACTGGTAGGAGGAGCGGAGATGCAGAAACAGGCAGAGAGGTGAGTAGAGGTGGCATGGCACCGAGAGGCAGCGGCAGAACAGGAGGTCCCACATTCACAAGTGGTGGATAAAAGTGGGCAATACCTTGGAAAGGAGTGGTCCTAGCCCCAAGCCAGACTGCACAGCCCAGGGTTCCAGCACTGGGAAGATAAATCCTCATAACTTCTGGCTGTAAAAATCAGTGGGGGTTGGGACAGTGGAAGAAACTGCCAGATATTCGGGAGACTCCACTTAAAGGGTCAGCTGGGTCTTTGACATATGCAAACCCACCCACTCTGGGATTCTGCACCAGGGCAACAGCTAGACGGGTGCCAGTCACATATGGGAAGTGGGTGGAGTGACTGGAAATGGGGGGAGTGCTGGGCAAACCTCCAGAAGCCAGGCAATGGCACTGTCCTCTCTCCAAGCCCACCCCCTGCACAGAGCCACAAAGTGGTGAAGTGGGTTGCCCCACCCTGGCAATTACCTAACCTCTGCCCTACACAATTGACAGATGCTTTCTACAACAGACCATGCTACTAAGACAGGGAGTCAAAGCAACTCTGTTTAATACACAGAAACAAACACAGGGAGGCTGCTAAATTGAGGAGACAAAGAAATATGGCCCAAAAGAAAGAACAGAACAACCCCCCCAACACTGCCGCCCGCCAAAAAAAGAACTAAACGAAACAGAGATAACCTATCAGATGCAGAGTTCAAAACACTGGTGACCAGGATGCTCAAAGAACTCACTAAGTATGGCAAAAACATAAAGAAAGAAATGAAGGTTACACTAAGTAAATTAAAGGAAAATCTATGGAGAACCAACACTGAAGAGGAGGAAGCCAGGATCAAGTCAACAATTTGGAACATTAAGAAGAAATAAGCATTTAACCAGAATAACAAGAAGAAACAAGAATTTTAAAAAACAAAGACAGTTTAAGAAGCCTCTGGGACATCTCCAAACCACCAACACCTGAATTATGGGGATGCAAGAAGGAGAAGAGGAAGAGGAAGAAATTGAAAACTTACTTGAAAAAATAATAAAACAACACTTCCCTAATTTGGCAAAGCAAATAGATATACAAGTCCAGGAAGCACAGAGAGTCCCAAATAAGTTGGATCCAAAGAGGACCACACCAAGACACATCATAATTAAAATGCCAAAGTTTAAAGATAAAGAGAGAATCTTAAAAGCAGCAAGAGAAAAAGAGAGAGTTACCTACCAAGGAATTCTCATAAGACTATCAGCTAATTTCTCAAAAGAAACTTTGCAGGCAAGAAGGGACTGGCAAGAAGTATTCAAAGTGATGAAAAGCAATGACCTACATTCAAGATTACTCTATCTAGTAAAGGCATCATTAAGAATGGACAGGTAGATAAAGTGCTTCCCAGACAAGGTAAAACTAAAGGAGTTCATCATCACCAAACCACTATCATATGAAATATTAAAGGGGCTTACTAAAGAAAAAGAAGAAAATCAAAACTATGAACATTAAAATGGCAAGAAATTCACTAGGATGGACTAGGATTGATGTAATGCACCACATTAGCAAATTAAAGGATAAAAATAATATGATTATATTAATAGATGCAGAGAAAGCATTCGATAAGGTAAAACATCTTTTTATAGTTAAAACACTCAATGAGTATGGAAAGAAAGTAGTTCAACATAATAGAAGCCATATATGACAAACCCTCAGCTAATATCACACTCAATGGTGAAAAATTAAAAGCTTTTCTTCTACGATCAGGAGTAAGACAAAGATGCCCATTCTCACCACTCTTATTCAATATAGTACTGGAAGTCCTAACCAGAGCAGTTAGGGAAAAGAAAGGAAAAATAAGCAACCAACCTGGGAATCAAGAAGTAAAATTGTCACTTTTTGCAGATGACATGATTTTTTAAATAGAAAATGCCAAAGACTCCACCAAAAAAAACTATTAGAAACAATAAGCCAATCCAGTAAAGTGGCAGGATACAAAATCAATGCACAAAAGTCTACTGCATTCCTATGTACCAACAAAAACATTTCAGAAAAAGAAATGCAAAAAACAATTCCTTTTGCAATTACAACAAAAAGAATAAAATACCTAGTAATAAACTTAACAAAGAGTATGAAGGACCCATATACTGAAAACTACAAAGCATTATTAAAAGATGGAAAAAGGCCTAGTGAAAGGAATTCCTACCCTTTGCGACATCATGGACAGAACTGGAAGCTATTATGCTAAGTGAAATAAACCAGTCAGAGAAAGACATATACCATATGATCTCACTTATAAGAGGAATCTAATGAGGAAAATAAACTAATGAGCAAAACAGAACCAGAGACATGGAAACACCTAACAGACTGACAGCTGTCAGAGGAAGCAGAGAAGGAGGGAATGGTGGAAAGAAGAGAAGGAAGTAGTCAAAGGACATGTATGAATGACCATGGACATGGACAATGGTGTGGGGTTGGACTGTGGGAGTGAGGGGGTGGGGCAGGACAGAGGAGGGCAAGGGGGGAAAATTGGGGACAACTGTAATAGAATAAACAAAAAGTTAAAAAGTTTAAAAGAGAAAAAGACGCAATGAAATGGAAAAATCTGCTGTGTTCATGGATTGAAAGAATCAACATAGTTAAAATGTCTGTATTACCCAAAGCAAAGTATAGATTTAATACAATTCCCATCAAACTCCCAATGACATTTTTTAAAGAAACAGAACAAAAAAAATCATCAGATTTGTATGGAACCACAAAACACCCCAAATAGCCAAAACAATCCTGAAAAAAAAGAATGAAATTGAAAGTATCACACTCCCTGAATTCAAATTATACTACAAAGTGACAATAATCAAAACGGCATGGTACTGGCAGAAAAACAGACACACAGACCAATAGAACACAATTGGGAGGCCAGAAATAAACCCACATCTATATTGGCAAATAATTTTTCATAAAGAAGCCAAAAACATACAATGAAGAAAGGAAAGCCTCTTCAATAAATGGTGCTGGGAAAATTGGAAAGCCAAATGCAAAAGAATAAAACCAGACTACTGTTTCCTCTCAAACACAAAAATTAACTCAAAATGGATCAAAGATCTATATATAAGACCTGAAACAATAAATTACATAAAAGAAAACATAAGTTAAAACTTATGGACCTTGATCTTAGAGAAACTTTTATGAGTTTGACCCCAAAGGCAAGGCAAGTAACAGCAAAAATAAATGAATGGGACTATTACAAACTAAAAATCTTCTGCAAAGTAAAAACAAAACAAAACAAAAAACTGCCAACCAAAGAAAAAGGCAACCAATCGAATGGGAGATGATATTTGTAACCAAAAGCTCCAACAAGGGGTTAATATCCAAAATATATTTAAAAACTCATACAACTCAACACCAAACAAACAGCCCATTTTAAAAATGGGCAGAGGACCCGAACAGACACTGTTCCCAAGAAGACATATAAATGGCCAACAAATATACCAAAAAATGTTCAACTTCATTATCTATTAGAGATATGCGAATCAAAACTATAATGAGATGCCACCCCACACCTGTAGAATGGCTATTATCAACAAGACAAGTAATAACAAGTGTTGGAGAGGTTGTGCAGAAAAAGGAACCCTCACTCACTGCTGGTGAGAATGCAGACGTAGAAAACAGTATGGAGGCTCCTCAAAAAATTAGTAGAGTTACCATATGACCCAGAAACCCCTTCTCTGGCTATCTACCCCCAAAATTTGAAAACATTTATTCACAAAGATACATGTACCCCTTCCCTGGCTGGGTGGCTCAGTTGGTTGGAGCATCATCCCGTACACCTGAAGGTTGTGGGTCTGATTCCTGATCAGGGCACATCCCTGGGTTGTAAGTTCCATTCCTGATCAGGGTGCGTATAGGAGTCAACCAATCGATATTTCTCTCTCACATCAATATTTCTCTCTCTCTCTTTCTTTCTCTCTCTCTGTTCCTTCCTTCCCTTCTCTCTAAAATCAATAAACATATTATCAGGTATGGATTTTAAAAAAAGATATATGCACCCTTCTGTTCATTGCAGCATTATCCATGGTGTCCGAGACATGGAGACAACCAAAGTGTCCTTTGCTAGCTAATTAGATGAGGTCGTGATCCATACATACAGTGGAATATGACTCAGCCATGAGAAAAGATGAAACACTGCCATTTGCTACAACATGGATGCACCTTGAGAATATCATGCTAAGAGAAGTAAATCAGGTAGAAAAAGTTAAGAACCATATGATTTCAATCACATGTGAGATATAAAACTGAGAGCAGCAAATGAACACACCAGAAAACAAACAAGAACTCACAGACACGGACAACAGTATGGTGGTTACCAGAGAGAAGGGGGCAGGAAAGTAAAGGGTAAAGGGGGTGAAATGCACATTGATGGAAGATTTGCCTCGGGGTGTTGAGTACACAATGCAACATACAGATCATATACAATTGAAACCTATGTAATCCCATTAACCAACATCACCCTAATAAATTTAACAAAAGAAATTCTTCCTTACGCTTATGTCATTATGATGCTGTCCTATATTTAGGTTTTGCCTTTCACATTTAAATGTTTCTTCCATCAAAATTGGTCTTTGTGCATGGTGTCTCACACAGATTCAATTTCATTTTTGCCCAAAAGTAACAGCTGTATAATAAGACTTTATATTTAATACGAGAGTCCCTTTGCTTTTTCCTTCTTCAGGAATTACTTGTCAGCTCTTGGTCCTTTACTGTTACGTAACATTAGATTCAGTTTGCTAAGCTTCTTGAACAAGCCTTCGGCATTCTGGTTGGAACTGCATTGAGATCATTCGGAGATAACCGACATACTTACAATACCAGCATTTTCTATCCGTGAACTTTAGTCAATATTTTTGGGGTCTTTTTAGCATGTGTCAGGTCTTCTCTTTTGTAGCCATCGCTGACGCATCAGCAGCCAAAATGGATCAGTCCCTTTGTGACTTCTGACCAGAGCAAGAGCCACGAAAGTCACTTGAGTGCTCTTTGCCAAAATCGTAGGAAGACCATGTATTCTCCTCTCTCCAAAGAGTTCAGACAGAAGTACAGGGTTCTATCCAAACCCACCCAAAAGGATGATGAAGTTCAGGTTGTGCGAGGACATATACAAAGGCCAGCACACTGACAAAGCAGTCCACGTTTACAGGAAGAAGCATGTCATTTACAATGAACGAGGAGGGGGAGGCTAGTGACACAGGTGTCCAGGTGGCACTTGCTCTAGCAAGGCAGTTATCACTAAATTACACTGGACGGAGACTGCAAAAAGGTCCTGGAACACAAAGCCAAATCTTGTCAAGGGAAAATAAAAAGGGAAAATATAAAGACAAACAGTTGAGAAAATGAGGGAATAAAGTAATCTTATATATAACTTCCATGAAAAACTGCTAAAAAGAAAAATAAAATGTTTCTGTGTGTTATATGGCTATACACTGTGTAGTCTCCTATGACTGGCTTCTTGCGCTTAGCATTCTATTGTTCAGCTTCACCTGTGCTGTGGCAGGTACCAGCACATCATTCCTTTTTATGGCTGAACAATACTCCACTATGTGGATATCCCACACTTTGTTGATTCATCAGTTGATGAACATTCGGGTTGTTTCCATTTTTTTGGTTGTTATGATAATGCTGCTATGAACCTTCACATACAGATTTTTGCGTGAATTTATGTTTTCAATTCTATTGGGTATAAACCTAAGAGTGGAACGGCTGGGTCCTGTGTAACTCCATGTTTAACTTTTGGAGGAACTGTTCTCCAAAACAGCTACACCCTTTTATATTCCCACTGGCAATATATAAGGGTTCAAATTTTCCACGTCCTTGACAACATTTATCATTGTCTGTCTTTTATTATAGCCATCACAGTGGGTGCGATGTGAATCTCATTGTGGTTCTGAATTGCATTACTTCAATGACTAATGAAGTTGGTCATCTTTTCTCATGTTTGTTGGCAATCTGTATCTTTCAGAGAAATATATATTTGGATCCTTTGGGTTAACTTTTGCTTGTTAAGTTGTAAGAGTTCTTCATATTTTCTGGATAAAGTCTCTCGTCGGATGTCTTATGAACAAGTATTTGTCCACTTTTCTGTGGGTTGTTTTTTCACTTTCTTTGTAGTGAAGCTCCAAAGTTTTTAAACTGTGATAAAGTTCAATTCATCTATGTTTCTTTTGTCACTGGTGCATTTTAATGGTGACGGATCAGACGCACCTCCCTTAAAATCAGGTACTAGACAGGGGTGTTCGTTTGAGTGAAGGGCCCGTCTCTCTCTGGGCCAATTATATCACTCCACCTCTCTTGACTCTAGTGATGGCTTCAGGAAAGGGCAAGTGGCTCAAGCCAGGCCCATCGGTCTTCTTTGATGGGATCTGTCCGACTGAATGTGGGAGAGAGTAACCCATTCTCCCCTCTTTAACTGGAAAACTGTAAAGATTCACTAAGAAAGAGTAACACCCCAGGTACCCTGCAGAGTGAAGAAGCCTATTTTCAGAAACTATAAAATATACTGGGGTATCTCTCTCTCTCTCCCACTCACTGCCCCCTCCCTAAACCTCAGGGTTTTCGCTATAATTCTTACCTCAATGGTTGCTATGAGTATTAAGTAAAATAATGATTACAAAACTTTCAGCACGCAAACTCAATAGATACCACCTGCTGATTTTGTTGTTACTATTGTAAAGGAGATTATAATACGCCTGCAGCGCTGTGGCCTCTTTTCACTCACCCCCATCCCCACCCCACTGTAGATCGTGGAAAAACTGATATTTTCTCCAACTTGATAAATTAAGAGAGGAGAAAATATGATTCCCTGCACATCTAGAGCTATAAAATGTGTATAAATTTTAAAAAATTTGTTTGTGGCTTTCTGCACTACATTTTGTGATGCATAGCATATGTTCCGTTGTACTGAGAACTCCTGTCTGTTAAGAATGTGCTTCCAGAATGCCAACTCCAGCTTGTGCGATTTTTAAAAAAATTATTATTATTTTAATTGTGGTAAAATACACATTACAAAATTTACCATCTTGATCGTTTTTACATGTACAGTGCCATGGCCTTAAGTACCACCATCCATCTCCAGAATGATTTTCGTTTTGCAAAATGGAAACTCTGACCCCATAAAACAACCCCCATTCCTCTGGATGGCCTCTGGCCATCGCGATGCTACTTTACGTCTCTGGGAAGCTGACTACTTTAGGTGCCTCGTGTAAGTGGAATCATGCAGCATTTGTGTTTTTGTGACTGACTTGTTTCATTTAGCATAATGTCCCTAAGGTTTATCCACGTTGTAGCCCCTGTCCAAATTTCCTTCCTTTTTAAGGCTGAATAACATTCCACTGTATGTATGTACCACATTTTGTTTAGCTATTCATTCGTGGACACCTGAGTTGCTTCCACCTCTTGATTATTGTGAATAATGATGTACAAACGTGATGCACATCAGTGTACAAATACGTATTTGAGATTCTTCTTTCCATTCTTTTGCGTATATACCCAGTGGCTCACATGGTTTGTAGGAAAGAAGGAAGGTCTGGAGTTCCAGCACAAGCCCTCCCCGGGCATTACTTCCTCCATCTCCCATGAAGACCCTGCGGCTCGGAGAGGACAGAAACTCCCCCGAAGTCTCACAGGTCCTGAGAGGGGGAAGGTGTGTTTATAGGCTGGCCCATCTGCTCCAAAGACCGTGTTCTTCCCTCTGTGATTTTCTCCCTCTCTCACCAACCAGAAAGCTACTGGGGATAATCAGTGGCTTCCCAAAAGCGATGTGCTGTAACAAATCTGCAAAAACCAATCATTTTCTAATATACGTGGGATAAACAGAAAACGGTGAATACGGAAATGCCACTCACCAAAGTTTTAAAGAATACGCTTGGCAATTAACCTGGTGTGATCATTTCAAGGTCTGTTGAAAGAAAATTATAAAGTTCTTGTGGGAGAAATAAAGGGAGATTTGAAAAGTTGAGTGTTGGTTCCTGTTTCAGGCTAGGAAGATTTGAAACTGCAAAGATCAAAAAACGTCTGCAGTTAATTAGAGATAGAGTTCAAAAACTAATTAAAGTTTCCACAGGAATTACGCTGAAAATCCATCTGGAGAACGAAGTAGGCAAGAGTATTGCACTGGGGAAAGGCAGTGACAGCAGAACCGGGAGATTCACTTCCCAGATTATTATAAAATATATTATCAAATGACAGTCAATAAGGCTGTGTGTTTGGCTTAAGAACAGAAAAAGTAAGCAATGAAATAAAGCATGGATTGCGGATATGTACTTAACCTTATGAGAGCTATTACTAGGACAAACCTGGAATAGGAAAACAGTGGAAAGGAAGCAACTTTTAACACACTGAGGAATTCAGTGACAATAGTAGCTAATATTGAATGAGTATTAACTATGTCAGGGATTACTAAAAGTACAACAACTTATTGAATCCTACCAACAACTTAGTGAGGGCTGTTCTGTTATTATCCCAATTTTATGGGTGAGGAAACTGAGTTACGAAGAGCTTTGGCAAATGTGCCCCCAGCTGCCCAGCGGCTTCAGGGGCCCGGCTGGGTGCACCCGCTCCCCGCTGGCCTGGCCAGGCCCCGGGCCCGGTGCCGCTTTTCCTCTCAGGTCACACTGAGAGCAGAGCCCAGCCCCGTTGCTTAGATAGTTGTGCTTTTAAAGCCCTGCTAAAAGCAACTTAAAAAAAAATGTTTAGCTATCTCAAATGTACAAGGGGCTACATTATTGACATTTAATAAATAGAAGAAATTGTCATGATGAATAACTTTCAAAATATCAATATACAAATGAAATTTTTGCTATGAAAATTTTGAAATTACATAAAATATCATGAAAAAGCTATGCTCAGTCCATAGAACAATTGAAATCAAAGCCTGACAATATCATGTGTTGATGAGAATAGGAAGCAACTGAAAAGCTCCAATACATTGTTGGATACGAGTGAAAAGTTATTCGACCACTTTGAGAAACCATTTGGCACTACTTGCTAAAGCTATATATACACGGACAACGTGACCTGGCAGTTCAACTGTAAGACTTATACACAGAAGAAATAAGTACATGTTTCTCTCCAAAGACATCTGTAAGACGTGCAGCATCTTTTTTTTTTGCTGTAGGCAAGAATGTTTGGAAAACAGGGTGAGGCTGGAGCCGAGAAGTCGAGTGGGAGGCCGACTCCTGCAGGAGCCCCACTCATGGAAACGTGAGGGCGTGGAACAGGCAACAACGGTGGGAGGGAAGAGGAGACTGGGGAGCGTGCACGTGTATGAAACGAGGAGGAGTGGGCTTGGGTGATGTGCAGTGTGAGAGGGAGGTGGAAAGCCAGCGTTCCGAAGTTTCCGGCTGGGTTGCCCGGGTGATGTTGTACTGCTTTTGAGGCACTCGTGGGAGGGACATCGTGAGGAGGTGACAGCAGACAGCAAGGGACACTCAGGTCTGGAACTAGAATGGCCTCTCCTTTGGTCCTTCTTTGAGTCCAGGGCCAAGCACAGGACTAGACACATGGCAGGCACTGGAAAATGTTGGAAGAAGGGAATGACGAAAATACTAGAAGGGACAAACTGAGAGAAATGGGATCGGTTCATAGATCTGGAGGCCAGCAGCAGACAGATGGCAGCTGGAGTGGACGATATGGTCCATGACCAGCATATAGCGTTGAGGCCACAGGACCAAGTCCTGGGGATACCCCGTTGTCAAGGGCTGGAGAAGGAATCAGTGTAGATATAGATGGGCTCACGAGGAACCAAGAGAGCAGGGTGGGGAGGCTGAGGGAGAAGAAAGCATTAAGGGGAGGGCCAGAGCAACTACATCCACGACTGCGACGGTGGGGGCAGACGGTGGGCCTGGGGTAGCAGGTAGTCGGTGACTCCAGCAGAAGTGGGTGCCGCCCAGTGGTGGGTATGTCTAGGGTTGAAGAACAATAGTAGATTCTCTCAGGAAAGTCAATGGAGTTGAGAGGTAAGAAAGTTAAGGCAGTACCTGAGAACCTAACAGAATGAAAGATTGTTTTTTGAGGAATTTATTTTGGGGGTTGGGTAGACTGAGCATGTCTGTGAGCTGACTTGAAGGAGTTGGATATGAGATGGTTGGCAATAGAGAAGTCAGAAATGGTGGCAGTACAAGGATTTGGAGGCAGCAGGACAGAGTGAGCCCTGACACCTGGTCAGGAAGGCGCAGAGAAGAAGCAGGGAGGAGGCAAGGTAACCAAAGGTGAGGGTAACTTGAGATGTCAGTGCGTCTCTATACTGAACAGGACTTTAAGGGCTATTGAACCATTTGCGAGAGACTCTGGGCAAAGTTACTAATAAAGCAAATACTTACCCCGCAATGGGGCCATCTGGACCCCCTGGGGAACTGAGAGCAGGGCCTGCTCTCTGAAGACAGTCTGTCACACAGCGGCCCCAGCAGCATCTCCTCTGAGGCGTTTGTCCCTCAGTGCACATCTACAGGGATTTGCACGTGGGGGCTGTCTGCACACACGCAGCTGGCAGGCTCCCTGTTGTGCAGGGTCTCCCTCTGTGTGGGCCACACAGAGCCTGCGGCCCAAGGGCCTCTGTGCAGGGAAGACCTGAGTTTGAGCCCTGCCGTGTCACTAGTTACAGCCATTGAATTAGAGCAAATGCAATACCTGAGCCTTCTTAAATAAATCTCACTGTCCTCTGTGAAATAGGCCAACGTGACCTAATTCGAACTTGTGTGGTGTACAGTAAGATATATACATGTGTGTTTCATAAATGAAAGTTACACGGACTTGTTTGAACTTCCAGGAAAGAGTGAGGGCCCCGTCTAGAATGTGTACATTTAGAGTTCAAAGCACAGGCAGGCATCCTGTCTCTCACTTAATCCTTGGAACCCCGTGAGGGGGTTCTTGTCAGCTCCATGAATGCTGACTCGCCCAAGCCTAGGGTCAAATAATTTTGCATTTCCCTCTCTACACTGGCATATCTTTAAAAAAGATTGTATTTATTTATTTTTAAAGAAAGGAAGGGAGAAAGAAAGGGAGAGAAACATCAATGTACGGTTGCCTCTCATGTGCCCCTTACCAGGGACCTGGCCAGCAACCCAGGCGGGAGTCCAGGGTGACCCTTTGGTCGGCAAGCTGGCACTCAATCCACTGAGCCACACCAGCCAGGCCTACATAGGCATATCTTTAATAAGAACTTTTTTTCTTCCCAATAACAGTTTTCAGAATAGAGTGAGATACTGTTGAATTAAAACAGACGTTTGAATGTTTATGCAGGTTTTCCCCGCGGACGAATGTCTTAGACTCTGCGGGCGCCCAGACGCCCTGAGGGCGCCGCTCAGGGCGCTTTCTGCTCAGACAGCCCTCTCTTCCGGCACGGTGTGCCCGCACCACGGTGCGCTCAGCTCCTGGAGACAGGCCCTTGTGTCTCATCTTTGTATTCCTGTCATTAGCACAGCCTGGCACATCGTAGCTGCGCCAAAAAAAAAAAAAAAATGCTTGTTGAGTAAAGAATGCAGCCGCAGAAACTTTATTTTCTTCTCCAAATGGATCTGTAGAAAGCTGCACCTGCTCTTCTTCTCACCTTGTCTTGTCGAAGGCTATCAGGTTGTCTTGTCTAACGTTGTCAGAAGTGGCGGGCCACCTTTGTTTGCAGTTCACTGTATTGTCTCGTTTCTCGTTGAATTCAGTGTACAGGCCATAGTAATTCCTTTGTTCGCTGATCAGATGCTGTTGAGCCCCCCTGTGGGCCAGGCCCTGTGCTAAATACTGTGGCTGTGGCCATCAGGGGCGGCTGAGCGGGCCTGTTGCAGGCTGCACAGGGCACAGCCCCAGGCCACAGCACTCCCCGCACAGCCTTTCCCTGAGGCACCTCTGAGGGCTCCGAGCCTGAGGGCAGAGCAGCGGATCAGACTGCCCCCTCTCCAGGGCAACGTTCGGTTCCCTCAAATCTGGTGCTGGGCGACTGACTTGGGTGAGGGTAGCGGGGCAGAGCTCAAGTTCCTCTAGTATCATGGCTCCTAAAACCATCCTTGGTTTTGGGTACCGGGATACCCCCCAGGGAGATTCTTTCCTCTTAGTTCCCCAATGGGCACTAACTTCCAACACCAGCCAAATTTTCCCCAGTGGATTTCTAGCCATTGAAATGGAGGTTTCTAATGGAAGTTCCTGCACCCTTTACTGAGAGCCGTGCTGGTGGGCACTACTCTAATTATTCAATGGCCTAATTCCGTTCATCTTCCACGATGCATTATGTGCCTCTGACAGGCTGCATCTTCCTGGCGGATGCATAACCCAGTCTAATGGACTCTCGGCGAAGCCAGCCCCACGGACTAAGGGGTTTAGCGGGTACCTAATTCCCCTAAACTATTATTTTATAAATGAACAAGGCAGACAGCCACATTTTCTGCTCTAGGGCAAATATTTTACGAATTGCCCCTCCGATACATCACATTATTAGTACATTATCTTTCATTTCTCCCCAAGGTTTGAAGGGCCTGGGCATGCACTTGAGAGTGCATTTGGGTGATCTGATTGAACAGGCTGCTTTTAAAATCTGTTTGTAGCCGTGGAAAAAAGAAATCATTTTGTCTCGTGAGCAGAAAAAGTTATTTAAATGATTATTTGCTATTTCAGTGTAAAAGTCGTCATCGGGGGACTTTGGGTCTGACAGAAATGTCCAGGGACTCAGCGCCTCTTCCTTCCTCAGTACACCCCCCTTCCACCGGGACCAGTGGGCAGTTACAGAAGGGAGACTCGGCCTCACCTGGAGAGCAAAAGACGAGAAAGTCAACCTTTCTTTCTTGTTACATTTACTTTTCAAAAAGACACAGTTTATAATATAAAAGCCTATTTCTCGCTAACCATGCTTATATTTTCACTGTGCCCCTCAAGAGGCATTTTACCCAGGGGTAGAAGTGGCCTGTGGCTCTCAGGCTAAGAATTCGCATCTATAAGCACTGACCTTTCACATCCTTTCTGTCCACGTTGGGAGGGGGGAGCGGCTTTGAGCCCCGGGGGCCTTTCCCTTGTCCGGGATAACGGCTGCCCACGTTGTTTTTCGTGTGTGTTCGCCAAACCTGCACATTATTGAAATGCCAGAAAGGTCTAATCAGCCTATTCACCACTCGGTAGCCTTCATACCATCCCATGAAAAAAAGTGAAGACGTTTGGAAGAGCGCCGAGCGATGGAAGCAACTGATTCCCTGGTCTTTTCCAATCTGTGCAGATAAAGCCTCGGCACTGAGAGTGCGTACACTCCATTCTAGCAGTTTTCTCTGGTGACAAGTAGCCTTCACATTTGTTCCAGATACTCTGTCAACATGTCTACTTAGACAAAGGAACCTAGTCGTGACACTTCCCAGGGACTCACCAGAGTCCCACGGACAGGAAGTGCTGCCCGCTCGCCCCCGAGGAGAGGCCACGCGGGGTGGAAGCCGGAGGGCCAGGGGACGGGCGGCCCGAGTGGCACTCATGCAGCTGCGCCATCTCTGACTCTGCCTTGGGTGTGTTTTACCTTTGCCGCAAAATGGAAAACATTTAAATTTCTTTAAAATTGCATTTGCCTTCATTATACCCAGGCCCCGAGACCAGGAAGGCCTCCGTTTTTCCTGTTTTTCTGTCTGGAACCGCGAGCAGGCTCATGATTTCCTGAGGAGTCGTTTCTGTGGGAGGTTTGCTATGCGCAGAATGTTAATAGCCAGCTGAATAGGTTCTGTGGCTCCACTTGAAACATAGAAAAATGGCCCAGACATTAAAAAAGATAAAAGGGAAAAGGGCAGTAATGAATTTAGAGGAAAATGAACATTAATGGTACTAGCATTACTCATGCTCCACATAACAAATTATTGGAAATCTGTCAAGCACACCAAATTATCTACTCGTCTGCTGCTGCAGGCCCTCCGCAGCCATCCAAAACCAGCAAAAGCAAGACAATTTAAGCTAATTTTACTATTTATAACAATAGAACAGGCCATTAAGATAAATTAATGTCATTATCAAGTTTCTATGAAAATGACAAATACCACTATTTCGAGCAGCTTAGAGGCTGTTGACGATAATGAAATCCGCTGCACAGGTACTAAAGAGAGACACTCCAAGTAATTATTTTCTAGTAGCCTGTTTGTTTCCTGACCATTCATTTGCTTTCACCACAATTAGTTCTGTACACAATACGGTGGTAACTAAACAGTCAACACGACGCAGCATTAGGACTAATTGGGCCATTAGGATGCAGTTTACGACGCTTTCCTCCCTGAAGAGAGTGGGAGTAAACAGACCAGAGGCGACAATGGAGTACCATGCTGGCATGGATTGTCTTCATTTAAAGGAGCTCCAAACAGGATAATAAACCCCACAGGTGAAAAGCTTCTGCAGAGAACAGCCTCGAATTTGCTGGACGATCACCAACTGGACGGCGTTGGCCGCTGCTGGTTCCCCCGGGCAGCACGCTGGGGGCGTCTTCCTCAGCACCACTGGGCTTAGAGCGGTGCCCTCGAGAGGGGCTCAGACTTCCTTCTGGGTCTGAACCTGAAAACGCGTCCACCACGTGGGTCCATGACTTCCGTGTTGCTCAAAGCCACCCGATGGAAACGGCACCTCCCTCACCGGGGTGCCACTGATTGCTCCTGGGTCACTGTTTGAGGGCCAAATCATGCAGAGTCTGTCCATAGCAGAGGTCATCTAATTCTCCTAAATCAGACATCAGTGACATACTTGCCCCTCACAACGCAGCGAGTG
>PVKM010030773.1:0-17114 GCA_004027735.1 Carollia perspicillata
GTTGGAAGGGGTAAGTGGTAACAAAGGAGGCTGAAGGGATAGACAAGGCCCAGATTATGTATGCTTTGTTAATAGTAATAGTTTTAGACTTTATCAGCCTAATAGCTTTAGGAAGCCACTTAAGGAATTTAGCAAAAAATACTTAGATTTGTGTAGGATAGGGGAGGGAATTCTTGTCTGCTGTGTAAAAAGTGGATTGCAGGAGCTATAGAGAAATGATAATGACCTGGGCTAGACATGTGTTGTGGAGGATGAGAAATATATAGGGTCAAGAAATAATTAGCAGATAGAGAATATTCAGGACACAGTGTGTTTGGAATATGGGAGGTGGGGTGGAGAAGATGCTGAAGATTTCTGGGTTGTGAGCCACAAGAAAGATAGTGGTGTCATTTGGTGAAATAGAGAAGATAGATGAACTTTTTGGGGTGTGTAGAAGTTATTTAATTTTGGACACGTAAATGAAATATTTTTGAGCCGTTCAAGTGAGAAGTCTAGTGGGCAGTTGGATATATGATTTGGAAAGGTGAAAACAATTGTTTTTGAAAATGGTTGTTAAATTTCCAGTGTAGAAAGCTGTCAAAAAAAACTTAAATAGAATATTATTTATTGCTGTGTTGTTACATTTCTAACAAAGCCTGCAAAAAACAAAAACAAAAAAAAGGTGCTTGTTGCTAGGAAATTTTATAATAGGGGATAGGACTTAACTGAGGAAATTAGGGAAGGAAAGGTTCCCGAAGAAGAGATGCTTGAGCTGTGGTAGTAAGGATGAGTAGGAATTCATCAAACGAAGAGGGGAGGAGAGAACATTATAGACCAGTGATTTTCAGCCAGTATGCAAGAGGCACACTGGCGAGTCTAATTTTTTTTTAAATTAATAGTTGTAGATAGGGGTCAAATAGCTGGGCTTGGGATGGGGGTGTTGGGTTTTTTTTTTTTTTTAAATCCTCAACCAAGAACATGCTGATTGATTTTAGAGAGAAAGTAGAGGGAAGGAGAGGGAGAGAAACATCCTTGGTTTGCCTCTCCTACACACCCCAGTGGGGACCAGACAAGCAACCCAGGCATGTCACCTAACTGCAATCCAAACCCACAATCTTTCAGTTGACTGGAAGATACTCTAGCCAACTAACTGAGCCACACCAGGCAGGGCTCCTGTTTAGGGCCATGTGCCTGGTTTGCTAGCTCAGTCCCCATTTGGGCATGTATGAAAGGCAACCAGTTGATGTTTCTGTCCCTCTCTTTCTGCCTCTGTTCCCCTCTAAGAAAAAAAGAAAAGAATTTCTAAAGCATGCAGTACCTGACTATTTAGTTAGGGCACTGGTCTCTTTTCCCTTCGACTGTCAAATAAAAACATGACAACAGCCAACAACAATGGCTGTCTGGTCTGAATGAGTCAGAATTATACCTATTTTTTTATCAGAACAGCAGAAAAAAAACAATATATTTCTTGGTGTGTTGCAGAATTTTAGTAATTAGTTTATGTGTGCCATGAGATGAAAAAGGTTGCAAATCGCTGTTGCAGGTAAAAGGAGTGACCTGTTCACTTACTGCCAGAGTGGAGGGAAAGAAAAATGAGGCAGGGGTGTAACAAGCTAATAGTGAAGGAATAGGCAAGCCCACACCAGGCTGGACCTTATTTGTATGCTAAAGTAAGGTTTAATTTATTTTTACTTACTAAAATTTTTTAATCGATTTGAGAGGGAGAGAGAAACATTGACTTGCTGCTCTACCTATCCATGCATTCATTCACCGGTTGACTCCTGCATGTGCCCACAACCTTGGTGCAGCTGGGATGATGATGTTTCAGCCAACTGAACTCTCTATCTGGGGCAGGCTTTAAAATTTTATCCTAGGAGTAAGGCTTTGAGCAGTTGGGTATATGTGGAGGTGGAAAAAGGAATAGAGAGAATGAAAGTGGATTCAGGGAAACCAGTTAAGAGACTGTTAGAGCAATGTAGGTAACTTGTATTAGGTTCATAATGGTGGAGATAGGGAAAGATACATGGATTTGAGAGGTCCTCAGCAGACTAAGTCCACAACTTGATTTCTTGGGCTGTGAGAAAGCAATCAGATGATTCCTAGGTTTCTGGCTTATATAATACCGTTTAGATGAATGCTCACTATGAAAAAGTAGAAAATGCAGAATGGTATAAAGAAGAAAGTTAAAACTGCCTCTGCCCTGGCTGGTGTGGTGCAGTGGATTGAGTGATGGACTGTGAACTAAAGGATCACAGGTTCGATTCCCAGTCAGGGCACATGCCTGGGTTTCGGGCCAGGTCCCCATCATGGGGCCTGCAAGAGGCAACTACACGTTGCTGTTTCTCTCTCTCTCTTTCTCCTTCCCTTCCCCTCTCTGTAAAAATAAATAAATAAACTCTTTTAAAAAATTCTTTAAAAAAATAAAAATAAACAAAAATCACCTACTTCCCAGAGATATATAGTATTCTTAAAAAATTTTCTTTTTGATTCTCACTTGACATTTTTTTAAATTGCTTTTATAGAGGGTTTAAAGAAGGGAGGGAGAGAGAGAAACATCAATGTGAGACAGAAACAACAATTAGTTGATTTTCATAGGTTCCCCGATTTGGGACCAAACCCATATGTAGACGTGTCCTCACTAGGAATCGAACTTGCAACCTTTGGTATTCAGGACAACGCCCAACCAACTGAGTCACACTGGCTAGGGCTCTAAAATGTTTTTAATTTACCAACTACTTAGAGATTTACTAAACCACTACAGTGGCCTGTCTTCTAGTTTTTATTTCTTGGTATAAGTGCATTAACTTGTTTTTCCTCTCTATAATCTGGTAGGAGACAAAATTATGTTTGTTTTCCTTTGATTTTAGCTTCCTAGGAATGACAAGACTGAAATTTATAAAGGAAGTTGGAATAGAAGATATTTTTTGAAACTTCAGTGATCTTTGGTACCCTAAAAATATTCATCCATGCAAGGCCACTATAAAAACTAACCTCTGATTATAATATTTCTAGCTATAGATTATAGTACCTTCTGCCACTTTGATGCTTTTAAAGGAATAGTTTCTAGTTTTCTTTCTTGGTTCAGAAAAAAAATCATCATATGTTGTATAAATTTTTTATTGTGGCAAAATATATTTAACATAAAATTGACCATTTTAACCATTTGTAAATGTGCACTCAGTGTCATTAAGTGTATTCATAATGTTGTGCAATCATCACCCCAACCCTTTCTAGAAGGTTTTTTTTATCCTAAACAGAAACTGTATTCCTATTAAAGAATAACTCATAATTATTCTCTCCCCCCAGTCCTTAGTAACCTCTGCATTACATGTATGAATTTGCCTAGTCTTGGTACCTTATATAAGTGGTATAATACAATATTAATATAATACAGTATTTCTTTTGAGTGTGGCTTATTTTCCTTAGCATAATGTTTTTAAGGTTTGTCCATGTTACAGCATGTATCAGAATTTCATTCCTTTTTGTGGTCAAGTAATATTTTATTTTATGTATATACCACATTCTGTTTATCATTCATCAGTTTGTGGACACTTAGCGGTGTTTCCACCTTTTGGCTATTGTGAATAATGATGCTAGGAACATTGGTAGGCAAATAAATGTTTGAATCCCTGAGTTCAGTTCTTTTGCTTGTACTTTGGAATGGAAATACTGGATCATATGGTGATTCTGTTTTAATTTTTTAAAGAGTCACCAAACTGTTTTCCATAGTAGCTGTACTATTTCATTTTCCACCTGCAATATGTGAGGGCTCTAATTTCTTTACATCCTTTCCAACATTTGTTATTTTCCTCTAAAAAGTTTTTAATAGTAGCCATCCTAATGAGTAGAGGTGATATCTTATTGTGGTTTTGATTTGCGGTTCTCTAATGACAGATGATGTTGAGCCTCTTTTCGGATTCTTATTTGTTGTGTATATTTAAAAATATAACTTCTACTTTCTCACTCGATTGGCAAGGATATATTGGCTGAAACTGTTGACTTGGCAACCACAGTTTTTCCTCATTAAGATTTTTTTAAACAAATATGCTGATTTCCCCCTTTTTTTTCTTTTTTAAAGATGGCTCTGAGTAAATCAATGCATGCAAGAAATAGATACAAGGACAAACCTCCCGATTTTGCATATCTGGCATCCAAATATCCAGATTTTAAGCAACATGTTCAGATAAATCTGAATGGAAGAGTGAGGTAGGTAACAGATGAAGAATTCTTGATACCGTATTATTCTAGTGTAATCTGAATGGATGCATTGTAGTGGAAAATGTACTGGGCTGATTGTAGACCTGAATGCTAATCCTAGACATTTCATTAAACATCTCATCTGACCTCGGACAAGTCACCCTCTTTGGGTTTCTTTCTGTTAGATTGTTTTTTTAATCCTCACCTGAGGATATGTTTTTTTATTTTTTATTTTTATATATAGAGAGAAAGGAAGAGAAATATTGATGTGAGAAAGAAACATCAAATCGGCTACCTCCCCATACGTACCCCAACCAGGGATCAAACCCTCAACCTTTTGCTGTGTGGAATGATGCTTCAACCAACTGAGCAGCCTGACCAGGGCTCTGGGTTTCAGTGTTTTACTCTATAAAATGAGAGGATTGAACCAAATGTTTTTAAGTTTCCTCTGGCTTAAAAAAATAGAAAAAAATTCTCAGTGTCCAAATTGTTTCTTACCCAACAGAAATCCCAGAGCAACTGCAGAGACCTTAGAATTGTGCTCAAAAACTTGGTGGCCGGTGAGGGTCTAAAGTCCTTTTTTCAAGTGTTATTTTGAGGTAGGAAAATAATAACTATGACATCAAAACTGATTTCACAGATATTATTACTTAGGATGGTACTACAGTAAGTCAAAAAGTTGATTTTTTAAAAAAATAATAGTATGAGTGCTTCAGGAAATGGTTGACATTATGATAATGATATGGGAATGAAAGATGTGTGCAATATACTCCTGAGAAGGAAATGTTTGATTGCATTCCTAAACTCTATAGTAGTTACTGAGTGGGTGGAAATTCCAAGCTTGCCTCGGGAAAGGTGTATTGATTTAGCTGTGGGGAGGAGGAGGAACAGGGTTTGTGGAGAAGGGGGAAGGTACGTGGTAATAGAATTGTAGGGCTGACTTCTTCCTTCCTCCTAGCTGTCTTCTTTTGACTTTAGAAATAGAGGTCTCAGGGCAGGACTTAACCTGAGGGTCAAGATACCTTAGAAATCATATAAAAGTGTTTTCAAAATATCTTTACATTCATTTTTCTGGGAAATAATCGTTAGTTTTCATAGGATTCTCAAAGTGATCTGTGACATTACCTCCATCCCCAAAAGGTAAGATCAGATGCCCCAGAACCGAGGTTTTAAGCTTATTTATCTACTTCATTCAGTGAAAAGTTGAGCGCAGCCCCAATTATGAATGCTTGTACTACCTAATATTTCTTGATTAACCATTTTGTGCTAAGTTCTAGGAAAGCCATTACAACAAGAAAGACATGTTAGGTATGTGTTACATATCACTGAGTTGGCTCCCACTCCTGGTGACCCTGTGAATGAGTGATGTCTGCAGTGTCCTATTCCTAACAGCCCTGCTCACCTCCATAGACTCATTCCTGTGGCTTCTTTTATGGAGTCAGCCCATCTCATATTTGGTCTCCCTCTTTTCCTACTGCCTTCTGTTTTTCCCGGGCAGTATTGTCTTTTCCAAAGAACGCTGCTGTCTCACAATATGCCCAAAGTAGGACAGCTTCAGTTTTGTCATTTTTGCCTCCAGCAGTGTTTCCGTCTTAATTTGCTCTAGAACCCATTTGTTCATGTTTCTCGTGACCCAGGGTCCGTAGAGCTTTCTTCTAACACCATATTTCATGTGAATCCATTTTTCTCCTTGTCAGCCTTCTTCAGTGTCCAGCACTCATATCTGTACATAGTCATTGGGAGTACGAGGGTGTGGGTGGTCTCTGATGACACATGTTTGCTCCTAGTGGTCTTTCCTAACTCCTCCATTTCTGCCCTTCTGAGTCTCAGCCTTCTTTTTGGTTCTTGGCTGCAGGCTCCATTTGAATTGATGACTGAACCAATGTAAGCAAAATCGTTAATATTTTAGTATCTTCATTGTCAATGTTAAAGTTGTGTATTTTTTCCGCTGTCTTGATTTTTGTCTTGATGTTCAAGTGCAGTCCTCCTTTGGCACTTTCTTATTTCACTTTCATGAGAAGTTGTTTAAAATCATTGCTACTTTCTGCCAGTAAGGTGGTGTTATCTGCGTATCTTAAATCATTGATGTTTCTTCCACCAGTTTTCACTTTTTATGCTGAGTCTGGCCCAGTTTTTTGGTATACGTTTTGCCTAAAGATTTCAATAGGAAAAGAAAGGCAAAAAAAGAACAAGAAGAAAGGCATTATCACTGCCATATTTGGAGTTTACACACTAGTGGGGGAAGTATATACATAAACAAGCAGTGAACCTTGTTCGCCTCAGTGTGGTAGAATCTGAGGGGTGTGCAGTTGAATCACATAGGGGGAAGACCTGACCCTGACTTCAGGATTTAGAGAACCATTTGAAACAGAAGTGGTGTCTTTGCTGAGTTCTGAAGAATGAATAGGAGTTGGTGGGGTAGAAGGATGAGTATTGTAGGCAGAGGGAGCAGCATGTGCAAAGAGCACTGAATAGTAGCGGAAGCGCAGAGTCGAACATGCCTAGGGTGTGGAGGACAAGTGACAGGAAGTGGGCCTGGGGAGAATTATGCTTGCAGTACTTCATAAGGGCCCAGTGAGGAGTTTGGGATTTATCTTAAGGACATGGTGTAGAAAGTTCTTGTGTCTCCAGAGTTATCTATCCCTGTCCTTACCCACTGAAGTTGTTGTTTTTTTTAATTCTTACCTGTGCATATGTTTATTTTTTTAGTTTAAATACTTTATTTATTTATTTTTAGAGAGAGGGGAAGGGAAGGACAAAGAGCGGGAGAGAAACATCAATGGGTGGTTGCCTCTCATGTGCCCCCTACTGGGGACCTGGCCCGCAACCCAGGCATGTGCCCTGACTGGGAATCGAACTGGCGACCCTTTGCTTCACAGGCCCGTGCTCAATCCACTGAGCTACACCAGCCAGGGCTGGATATGTTTATTGATGTTAGAGATAGGGGAAGTAGGGGGCCAGGGAGAAACATTAATTGGTTTCCTGCCATACATCCCCTGACTGGGAATCAAACCTGCAACCTTTTGGTGTACTGTATAACACTCCAGCCAACTGAGCCACCCTGCCAGGGCTCCCCTAATTTTAAAGGAGGGGAATAACATGTTCAGAATTGTGTCAGTGTATTCTAGGAGCATTGTGAAAGATGGATTGCAGGGGGAATTACGACTGGGGGTACAGGGAAGTAAGTAGAAAATGGTTTTAATCCAAATTAGATACGTTGGTGTCTTAACTAGGTAGAGACAATATGAATTGAGGTCACTGGATGAATTTAAGAGAAATTCATGAATAGAATTAGCAGGACATACTGGAAATTAAGAGGTAGGAGCCAAGTATGGTTCTCTGGATTTCAAATTAGCACGAGGCTACATGGTAGTGCCATTTACTGAAGTAGGGTCCAAAGGGGAATGAGTTGGTTTGGGGGAGATGATCTTTTCAGTTTCCAGCATACATTATAGAGAGAAGTCTGGGACATTCAAGTGGAGTATTTTGTAAGCTATTAAAAATAGTAGTCTGAAGAGGAACACATTGGTGATACAGGGGTGTTATTAGTGAGAGCCCTGGGTCTTTGAACCGAACACTGAAGGATGAAGAGAAGCAAGGGGAAGAATTCCAAGTACATGGAACAGAATTTTGTGAAAGGCACGGTAAGTTTGGGGAACTGCATGTAGATGGGGCTGAAGTGGATATAGGACAGCGGATTGGGGAATAGAAGAGACTGAAAGGAAAACAGAACAAGTCACAAAGAGCCTTTCATGGCATGCAGTAGAATGGTCTTGATTACTTAGACATTGAGGAACCAGAGAGGGATTTTTAAGATGGTTAGAATTTTTAAGATGGTTTGAGATTTATATTAAAAAAAATAACCCAGAGAGACCAAACAGATCTGTTATCATAACCTTTCTGAATAGGCATTTTTTAAATAATGAGAATAATGTCTCTGTAAAATCTATTTGCCATTTACATATGGCATACCTAAAACAAAATTACAGATAAATGAAGACAGAATGGGCAAAAATATGCTAGGCAAATGAGAGTTCCCTCCAAATCTGAAAAAGCAAAAAAACACATGAAATTGGAAAAGGTGCTGTTCATGTTGATAAAAGAAATAATTTTCAAGTAAGATTTTAAAATGAAGACTTTTAGCATTTTGAAAAATACTCGTATAACAGAAATATTTTTTAAAGTGTTTGATGGAATTTGGAGACATTTTTCTTTGTATTTCTACCCAAATAGAAATACTTGGGTAGAAATACTGTTAACTGTTAATCAAACAGTATCTTAGTTAATAACCAAAACAATATTTTGGTTAATACCCAACAGTACTTGGTTAATATTATAACTAAAAAACAAACAGAGAACAATGGCCTTAAGAAACTTCCAGAGGATCTATGAATGCTATGAAGACAATTATATAAAAATACTTTGTTGGAGTATATTCTTTTTCTTAAGGAGATGGAGTTCAAAGCTTTAACCTGTAATTTAGAACTTCACTTTTAAAAGGGTTATTGACCCCAAAAGGGTTAAGTACTACTGTTAGAGGGTCTAAATTACATAATCGACTTTAAAAATTTTTTTAAACGTATTTGTTGATTTTAGTAAGAGAGAGACACACACACAAACATCACTTTCTTGTATGTGCCCTGACCAAGGATTGAACCCACAACCATGGTGTAGCAGGGGGATGCTCTACCTGTGTGAACCAGCCACCTGGCCAGGGTGATATAATCAGGTTGTTTTTTTTTTTTTTTTAAGTTTTGTTTATTTATTTTTAGAGAGAGAGGAAGGGAGGGAGAAAGAGAGGGAAAGAAACATCAATGTGTGGTTGTCTCTTGCACCCCTCCACTGGGTACCTGGCCTGCAACCCAGGCATGTGCCCTGACTGGGAATCGAACTGATGACCCTTTGGCTTGCAAGTCGGCATTCAATCCTCTGAGCCACACTAGTCAGGGCCCAATGATGGATTTTTAATAGATGCAGTTGGGAGAGCCATGGGAGCTGTGCATTATATTCTTTTTCCTACATGTGATGTGAAAGAAATTCCTCATTATTTAATTATTTCAATATATTTATATTTTTAAGTACCAGGAAAAAAAAATAAAGGTGAATGTCTACAACTTTGGGTGAAGGAATGGTCTTTCTAAGAATACTCCAAGGGTAGGATTAATTTTTTTAAAAAGGTGGATTTAACTACATAGGAAGTAAAAACTTGACATATTAGGAAATACTAAAGGTAAAAGGTGATAAAACAATATAAATGTTTACAGTATATGACAAAGTATTAACTTCCTTTATATATACAACTCTTATAAGACAATAAGAAAAAAACTTGATAAGGTCAAGGATAAAAATGAGTAATTCGCAAAAAAGTGGGGAAATGGACTAAATTAGCAAAGGTAAAGTATTACAGTGTTCATCAGTGGCAGAAATGTAGTTAAGTGACTGATAAAATGCTGTAGAACTGCACCTTGAAAATTCTAAAAAGCATACATAAATGAAAAAATATGTATTTGAGGATGTTTATCCCAATGCTATTTGTAACGAGGAAAATTGGAAATAATTTAAACACTCAGTAAGTAGGTTCTTAGAATGAAGTTCTGTACAGCAGAATAGCATGTAGTCTATAGAATGGATGTTGCAGATTATAAACCATAATTTTGTTTCAAGCTAAAACCAAAATATCTGCACTGATGTGCACAGAAAGGGACCAAAAGACTGAACTGTAATGCTCAAAATGGTTGTTTTGTGTGACTTAATGGTAGACGTGACTTAAAAATATTTTGCTTTTTTAGGGAAAACCATTTGTGAAGGGTGAGGCAAGCGTTGAAGGGCTATGTAGTACCTTGTGGCTGTATCATTTTCATCATCTTGGTGAAGATCTAATAAATCGAAACCCATGTTGGAGTAAAATCAGGAGGCTTCAGCCTTTGTTGTGTCAGAGGTTCACTGTTAGAATTTTAACCATGAGTCACAGAATGTATCCTTCCAAATGCCATCTATAATGGTAATACTGTATTCATCAGTAGCAGTTCAGGAGTCATTTTAGGGAAATCTGACACGAGCCTATTGACCATAGGCTACTTTGTGAAGCTGGATGTGTTAAACATCAAAGACTGATGGAGTAAATTGCTAATTTCCATGTGAGAACTAATTTTAGTTCCTGTGATCTCAGAAATGAGAATGAGCCCTGGCTGGTGTAGCTCAGACGATTGAGCGTGGGCCCGCAAACCAAAGGGTCTCTGCTTTGATTCCCAGTCTGGGCACATGGTAGGTTTATGGCCAGGTTCCTGGTTGGAGGTGTGCAAGAGGTAACCTGTCAATGTTTCTCTTCCTCTTTTTCTCCCTTCCCTTCCCCTCTCTCTAAAAATAAATAAATAAAATCTAAAAAAAGAAAGGAGAAATGAGAATGAAAAAGATCTTGCCTGTGCTCAGAATTTTTTAATGTCCCAGGGTGCTAACGTGACCTAAATACTTAACTAGTAAAGTCGGACAACTAGACTTTGTCCTACAAAAAGATTTCAAGCCCTCAAATTAGTGTCTGTATTTTCTTGGAAGTAGGAAAATTAACACTTTTTTTTACTAGTAAAGTGTAAGGATCAACTCTTCATTGATTTTTCAGCTTACTTCAATTAGACTAGCCTCTGCTTGGTGCGTGTTGTACTTTTTGGTGATTAGGATGTGGTTCCTTATTAATAAATTGTATGCTCTAGTCCATCAAAGAAAATACATGTACGTATGTTTTGAATAACAACTGTTTCTATAAATAACTCGGAAGACACTAAGGAAACAATATATTGCTACTTCTCTTGCTCCAAGAGTTTCATGAAGCTGTGTAATGATCAAGCTGCAGTATTTTTTTTTTCAATTTTTTTTAATCCTCACCCAAGGATATGTTTATTGATTTGAGGGAGAGAAAGAAAAACATCAGTGTGAGAGAGTAATATTGATTGGTTGCCTCCTATCAATATTGCTGTCTCAACTGAATGTGTGTCAGTTGGGAATGGAAACTGCAACCTAGGTATGTGCCCTCACCAGGAATTGAACCCACAGCCTTTTGATGTACAGGACAGTGCTCCAGCCAACTGACCCACCCAGCCAGGGCTTTGTGGTTGTTATTTTGATAGAGATACAATCATACATCTTGTTTTTAGCACAACTTGGTGACAATTATAAACATTTTTTGTATAGTTACAAAGCACTTAATGATTAAAGGAGTATGAAAATCTCTACTTCTCATCTACCCACATATTTCCACATTCAGAAGTGGTTCTAACCCTTCCAGACTTTTTAAAAATTGATTTGAGAGAGAGAAACATGGATTTGTTGTTCCCCTTATTTATGCATTCATTGGTTGGTTCTTGAATGTATCCTGACCAGGTATCAAACCTGCAACCTTGGCTTAATGGGGCGATGCTCTAACCAACTGAAGGACCCAGCCAGGACCTTCCAGACTGTTTTTCCTATGCATGTATAATTCATACTGGGTCTTTTTTTAATTTGTTTTTGTTTTTACAAGAATGTGATCATTTTGTACATACATGCTTTTACTCAAACTTGTGGCTTTTTTTTTTAAATCAAGGAACCTGGTTTATACAAGAATATGTGGATCATTCCAGTCTTACTCCTTTTAATGACTACGGAGTATTCTCTTATGTGGATGTATTTTAACTTTTTCATCCTACTCACTATCATTTACTTGCAGGTCATTCCTAAATTTTTTTGTAATATAAAACACATTTACTTTACTGTTTCTCTTACTGTTGGACTTCTTTTTTTAAGTTTCATTGAATTTAGGATAAGTCACTGGGCTTTGCTAGAAAATTACTATACTCTTAACTGTACCTGGAAAGAGTAAAGAGGTATTTGGATGACCAGGTTTTTCTTGTTTGCTCTTTAGCTAGCATGGGGATCTGCATTTAAGAGATAATCCAGGTAGTTTCTTAATCTTTTGCAAGTAGGATTTTGGATTCTTTGGTTAATTTAGGGCTATCAATAATAATCATTTCCACTGTTCCAGGATCTTTGCTTTTGTATATTACTAATTGTTTGTTTAACCCATGGCAGTCTAAGGCTTTTTAAAAAACATTTATTTATTTTTACACAGAGGGGAAGGGAGGGAGGAGGAGAGGGAAACATCAGTGTGTGGTTGCCTCTCGTGGGCTTCCTACTGGGGACCTGGCGTGCAACCCAGGCATCTGCCCCAACTGGGAATCCAGCTGGCGGCCCTTTGGTTCTCAGGCTGGCACTCAATCCACTGAGCCACATCAGCCAGGACAGTGTTAAAGTTTTTTAAACTCAGTTGTAAAGAGGAATGGGTTAGTGGAAAACACAATGGGAAGCCATGGGTTTGGCTTCGGTTGTGTTCAACAACCAAATATTATTACTACTACTAGTAGTATATTCTAATTCAATTAAATACTCCATCTACTTTCTCTCATATTTTCCCCTTATCACAGGAACTTTACACAGTCTGATATTCCTTCTCTTAAATATTTAATCTCTCTCTACCAGCTTCTCCCCTTTGACCTTTTAAAAAATAGATATAATTTACATACCATAAAATCACCATTTTAAAGTATACAGTTTAGTAGTATGTTTACAAGGTGTACAAGCAGCATCACCACTATCTAATTCCTGAACATTTTCATCACCCCAGAAGGAACCTCGCACCCATTAAATGGTCGCTTCCCACTTTTCTTCCTCAGTCCCAGCAGTCACTAATGCGCTTTGTTGCTACAGAAACCTCATATATGTGGCCTTTGTGATATTTCCACTGAGTTTTAAACATGTTTAACTTTTCTAATAAAAATTTTTAATGAAACCTCCCCTCCAGACTTTCAGGGCCACATTTCTCTTCTCCCTTGCACAGCTCCACTCCCTAAAGAATTGTCTGTTTTTACTGTCTTCATTTTTTTTCACACCCTCAATCTTTCTCTCGTTCCAGAATGGTTTTTAATTCTACCACTACCAGACTAGCTCTTGAAAAGGTTGTCAGTGATCTCGTCACTAAATCCAGTTTCGGTTCTCAGTTGATTTCTGAGAAGCAGGTCACTCGGCTCACACTTTTCTCCTTCACGGACACCCTCTTCTCTTGGTTTCCTTGGCACCACACCACATTTTCTGGTTTTCTTTCTTCCACCCTTTCTGTCTCCTTGTGTAGATTTCCCTGAATTGATTGTATATTCAACCATTAAAAGATTCTTCAAGGCTCAGTGTTAAGCTCTTTTCAGTTTGTATTTTCTCCTTAAGCACTCTTCTTGCCAGGGCCTCACTTGTTTGTTTGTGAACCACTTACACATTGGTCTCTGCAGACTGGTTTTCTGAGCTCTGTACCTAAGATCACCGCTTACTCAGTATCTCCACTTGAATGTCTCAGATGCAGCTCAGATTTGTGACATTGCTCCTCAGAAATGGGTCTCTGCCAGAGTTACTGCTTTCGGTGAATGGTGCTGTCTGTCCTATTGAACAACCAGACTCATAGGAAGTACATCCTCCTGCACCTCAAATATCAGTCCATCACCAGATCTTGTAAATTCTCCCTCCTAAATCTCTCTTAATTCCTTTCATTTTTTTTTCTATTTTTGCCACTGCCACCTTTGCCCACCTTTTCCTCTAAACTCAGACACAGCAATTGTTTCCTAATTGGAGCCCATGCTTCCAGGCTACTATGTCTGTCTGACTTTATTTCATCCCAGACCTAAATGGTTAACATAGATTATAATTTTCTGATATGATTATAACAGCTTTTACTTGCACTTTCGACAGAGTCCTGGATTAGGTGATAAACTTACATTTACCCTAATTATTAGGCTGTATATGATCTGGCCTGTCTCTCCCCAGCCTCATCTTGAGCTATGTATGCTTACCTTGCCATCTGCATTGTAGACATAGTGGCTCTCTCAGTGCCTGGAATTCCCCATAAATTTTCTCCTGCCTCAGGGTCTTTGTACCTGCTGTCCCCTTTACCTGGGACCCTAGAATGCAGTGCATGTTTCCTTCCCCTAGTGCTTTCCATTGTTAATTGCTATTCTGCTCTCCTTCTTAGCTCAGCTACCTCCACAGGGAAGCCTTCTCTAACCTTCCTAAGACAGTTTCACGTACTATGCAGGTTTCATAGCACCTTGTCCCTACCTACTTTTTACAGCATTCTTCACAGTTACAATTTGATATGTATTTGAGTGATTTCTTGGATTGATACTTACCCTCTACCCAGACCCTCTGCTTCATGAAAGGAGAGATTATATCTGTTTTTGCTTACTGCGGTATCACCAGCGTTTTGCAGAATGCTTAGTACATAGTTTGACACATAGTGACTATCTGTTGAATGAATGAAGGAATGAATACCAGCTATCACAGCTTCTTAAAAATCTAACCTATTCCATATAACTCAGTTGAGCAAAATAGTGCTCAAAGAGAGTGCAACTTTGTTTTTAAAGATTTTATTTACTTATTTTTTAGACAGGGGGAAGGGAGGGAGAGAGGGAGAGAAATATCAATGTATGGTTGCCTCTCGTGCGTCCCCTGCTGGGAACTGGCCTGCAACCCAGGCATGTGCCCTGACTGGGAATTGAACCACGGTTGTTGGGTTCGCAGGTCCATGCTCAGTCCACTGAGCTACACCAGTGAGGGCTTCTACATGGATTTTAAGAATCAGGAAAATTTAATATAAAATTATGGTTGCTGGTTTGTTTGAAAATTTTAGAGATTTGGCATAAATGAGCTACAAACCCCCTTGACATTAATTACTTAGAACCGAGTGGTGGCCATACCCTTTGAAATTGTTATTTGTGTCCTCTGGTGTCTTTTGACATAGAGCTGCTAAAAGTGTGGTCATTGAATGGCTGCTTGGCCACAATCTCTTTGTTACTAGCCACAGAGATAAAGGACCTTGTGCCACACATTTAATTTAGTTCAGCAGTTTCTTTGGTTACATGACTTTTTTCATTGTGTTGATTTGCATCCTAGCACAAGGCTCCATATCTTGTCAGGCACTGGGATTTCAAGTAGCACCTTATACATATTTGAGTTTGCAGTTCCTGATTTTAACAACTTTTTATTTAAGTGCCAGTATAAAATAACATTCAGAAGTAGTAGGATAGTAATTAAGTCAGTAGGTACTGCTCTTAAGGAATATTGTTGAAGATTATGTTATAATGGATGTAGATTAAGTTCTTCAATACAAAAGTTCTGAAATTTTACATATCAGATTTTAAGGCATTGAACATAGACATATTGGGATATATATTTTTTGTATGTTTAGCAGTGAAGTTTAGAAATAGACTGAGCTACTATTATAGGATAAAGAATGTGAATTTACTTTAATGCCATAGTGTGTACTCAGATATGAACGTCTTCCCCTGTGTAAAAATTGACTCATCACTGTGCCATTGAAGAAATGGAGTTGGCTCATCCTTTTTACACGCTTGATTGCTTTCACAGGAATAAAACTACAGTATTCTTATATTTAACTCCTTTTGTTGTTGCATCATTTATCTTGTTGAACCTGAGGTTGTACTGCTTTTAAATGAGGAAGTAATACAAAGGTAGTGCAAATTTTTGGGGGTTTTTTTGTTTTTTTAACTTGAAAATTGAGGCAATTGCTCTGTCACCAAGTAAAGCAAAAATAGGTTCATGGTTGCTAGCCCATGGATTAACTGTCTTATCAGTCCCCACAAACCACAGAATTAATATGTCTCTACTTCTGATGTCTAGGGGGAGATTTAATATCCCTTTAAATAGACTTCATATATTTTAATGAGACTTTTTATTGCTAGCATATATTTATACAATACACTTTCACTGTTTTATAGAATCAGGTCTTTGAAAGATCACCAATTTCCACCTAATGTAAACTCACTCATTTTTGGAGTTATTCTCCTGACTTTGCTCTAGCATTTTGTATTTTTGATTGTTCCTACACAGGTTTCTCTTTGTCTCATTTAACCCTTTTTTCCCCCTCAAAATGTAAGGTTATCTGTTGTAAGGTTCATGACTGCTGTTTTTTTTTAACTTACAGTTGACTGGAATACTGTTGCTTAAGCTTCAGTTTTCAATCTTTGGGTTTTGGTTTGGGCATAGTTTTTGTTTGCAGCATAGTCTGTCATAGTTGGTTTTGGCTTTGTGATCTGCGTCTTACGAATTTACTGTTTGCATGTATTTACACTTGTTTTATGTCGTGCTGTTTGTATTGCTTCCTTTTTTTTTCTTTACACTGTATGATCTGGGTTTCACCTCCCTTTTATTTATACATATGTATATTGTTTTAATTTGATTTTCTCTCAAGGGAATATTTAAAAAGATTTTATTTATTTACTTTTAGAGAGAGGGAAAGGGAGGGAGAAAGAGAGGGAGAAAAGCATCGATGTGTGAGATGTTTCCTCTCCTCTCACATTGCTGCCAACTGAGGACCTGGCCTGCAGCCCAGGCATGTGGCCTGACTGGGAATCAGACCAGCGACCTTTCGGTTTGCAGGCCAGTGCTCAGTCCACTGAGCCACATCAGCCAGGGCTATTTATATATTTTCAGAGAGAGGGGAAGGGAGGGAGAAAAACATCAATCGGTTGCCTCTTTGCGTGCCCTGATTGGGAGTGTAACCCGCAACCCTGGCATGTGCCCAGACTGTTAATTGAACCTGCGACCTTTTGCTCTGCAGGACAACACCCAGCCAAATGAGCCACACCAACACCAGTTAGGGCTTACCTCCTTTTTCTTTGTCACATGATTTTATCTGATTATATTAATTCTCTTAATTTTTCTAGTGTTTATAGTCTTAAATGTTAGCTTTTATCTCTGCTGATTTTGGCAGTGCCAGAAGAAATTTTTTAAAAATATATTTTATTGATTATGCTATTATAATTGTCCCATTCCCCCCTTCATTCCCCTTCACACCCCCTCCCACCCACACTCCTCCCCCTTTAGTTCATGTCCATGTGTCATAAGTT
>PVKM010030774.1:0-17107 GCA_004027735.1 Carollia perspicillata
CAAGGATTTAGATACAAATAGTTTGAGACGTGAGCCCAGGAAGCCCCAGGGTGGGAACGAGAACCTGAGACAGGGAAGGAAAACACTTCAGTGCACGTTAATGAGCAGGTTACCGCTGTGGACACCTGTGGCTCGATCCTATGGGAGACCTTTGGGAGACCTTGGAGAACACCCCTCAGGGAGGCCCTCCTTCAGAAGTGAGGAAGCAGGAAGCTGGGCTGTGCACCCAGAAGCCCTGTGTATGACTCATTGAGGGCTCTCCCTGGGGTCGTTAACACCCCAGCGCGTCCCAGGGAAGATGGGGGAGCACATTCCAGCAGCTGCAGAAATCCCTCCAGTTACCAGTATTTGCAGTCAGGAGCCTTCAGGGAGCTCCAGAATGGCGAGCGCGAGGGGACATGGGTTGAGCACTGACGGTGTCTGCTACCCGCCGTTTCCCCACCCTAGAGATAGAATGCATGTGAACATCACACAAAAGGACCTAAGGACATGCACGAGAGCTTTGAAAGCAATGAGTGAGACCTAACTAGAAGGAAACTTCTCTTGTCCCTGCTATAAAATCAGGAGAATGTTTTAAAATGATGGTGTGACAATCCCACTACATTCTCTCTTGGGGCTGCAGGAATTTCCTGATGGAGATCATGCTCAAAACAAAGGCATAGGGGTCATACTATAGCAACAGTGACTCTGTCCATCTGGTATTGAAGATGGCATGCCCAGCAAGCCTGATGGCAGAGTTCTTGCTGGGCCAAGGATTCAGATGGTTAACTTTCCCCCTTTTCTGCGGCAACTTCTCATCAATCCCTTTAGCAAAATCAAAATGTCCTTTGGAATCGGATACTGATGTGACAAACTGTGGCCCTTTTGGTTGCTTGAGAAATAACTATGGTGGAGTTCCCTAGTATGCCTTGTGTCCTGTTGGGGTAGCTGAAAGCAAAAGAATTTCCTTGGGAAATCTCAGCTGTGTTCTGGTGAAGTGATAAGCAGGGCCAGCGAGGCTGCAAAGCTGCAGAACTACAGGCTGCCCTCGATGCTCTGCGGCCTATGGGAATTCAGACCTAGGCAATAAACACAGATAGCAGCCTTTGAGGGAAAGCGGGGCACTGTGCAGACCGAGCCGAGCTGCGGATTTAGCAGGTCGGGTTACTTATCACTGCTGAACACAACAGAGAAGGGGACTGCTGTACTTCCAACTTCAGTCTCTTAAGAAGGCAGCAGAATTGGCCTCTTTAAAATAACCCCAAGACAGAGTGAGTCGATTGTGGAATACAGGGCGGTTCCTTGACAAGTGAGTAAGGACTGGGTATGAGCTTCCACAGAGGCTTGAGTCAAGATTTAAATTAAGATGTTTTGCTCATCATTAGTCATAGGCTTGGGGTTGTTTTTTTTTTTTTAGCTTTTAATTTTAAAAATAGTGGTTTTTGTTGTGATTGTTTTTGTGGGGGCAAGGGAGAGATAAACAGAAATAAGAAAGGGTGGGGAACTCAAAGGAGACAGTAAGATTCTGAAGTGGAAGGAAAAAGGACACCAGAGCTAGAAAAAGGACTATTGTTTCTGGTTTTTTTTTTGACATTCTAGGTAGTTACCAGTGAGCTCAGCCTGATACAATATGTTAAACTCCCTAAAATCTAAATCAAGTAAAATTAAATTACAATCGGCAGTGTTTCTTGTATTCGTTTTTAAGTTAAAAAATACCAATATTCACAACTTCTTAAAATTAGCTTCACTAAAAAATCAATTTCACTAAGAAAAATGAAATTAAGTGTTCAAAACTTCTTTAAATTAACTTATTAAGCAAAAGAAAGTACAATATTTAAATTGTCAGAAAACTTATTCCTGTACTTTTTAGAGGGGTTTTAAATATTGTAAGTAAACGTCAACCCAAAAAGGAATGTACCAGGTAGTATTGGGGCCGAGAAGGATGTAAAAGATGGAAAGATGCTGTTAGCAGAGGAGTGTCTTTTAAAAAACAAATTCGGAAATAGTCATGTCACAACCCCGCAGAGGCTGAGTATCACTGAACTTTACGTCAGAGTTCAATTCAGAAAAATCTGCCACTTGCCATGAAAGAGACCAAGCGCTGCGGGTGCCCGATACTCCCTTGTTGGCAATTTGTGAGGAATGTTACAGACATTGATTTGATGGCAGTTTTCCCTGCTGACAGTCAGTATGCAACCTTTCTGTACATTTTCAGTCCAAAGAGATCGCAAATTACTTAGTCACAACATGAAAGGAAGCTACGCGTTTTAGTAGCTAAGGCCCATTTGCAATAAATACTTTGCACCATGTAATGGGCGCTTAATCTGCTCATAAAGCCAACAGTGCCTGGATTTAGGATGGTTGTTGCCCTTCTGTATTTCTCAGATAAACTCTTTGTTTTCAGAGTTTGATTGCAAAATAAAATATAAGCAACAGCACGTCTGAAAAAGTCGCACTCAGGGCCAGTGTTAAATTCTGATTTTTTGATGACCAGTCCTAAAATGCTGATAAATATTTCAAATGACCAAGAAGAAATATAGTGCTATGGGTTTTGCATGAAGTCAATAAACTGTCCCATTTTTTTTAATTGGCCGTCTATAACATAAAATGGCTATGCTTAAACTAAGCAGATTGAAGCAAAACTTCTTGATTTTTTTATGTTATCTAACTACAATATCAAATAAAAATTTGAAAATACATGGCCTCATTTAGAAGGAAAAGCATCTTAGGAAAAGCCTCTAAAGCAGGCATTTCCTTAGCTGACAACAGGTCTATAATATGAAAAATATCATAGATTTTAAATTCAAGAAACTAAACATTCTCAGTGTGGTGCCGGTCACATAAGGCCAGCCCCAGCCAAATGCCAAAATGACAGTACATTTAGAATGGAAAATTTTAAGACCACGTGTGTCAAGCAGTATTAACCTGACAAAATTCCAGAATAGGAAAGAATTTGGATAAACTCTTAGAGTTCACCATAATGGGATGTGACTGTGTGTTTCTAGCCAAGACGATACATGACATCTCTGGCAGTAAGAATATATCCTACACGGATGAATCATTTTGGCAATGATGTAAGCACAGATACATCATGATTTAGAGTGTTTTTAATCAGTGTCACGCATATTAGACAATCCCACTTCTGGCAAACCCCCAGTCCGTATGAGTCAGATCAGTTTATTTAGAGCTGAAATTCTTAAAGGTCTACAGTATTATACATGCTCATTGACATTTTTTAGTTACTATAATTTGGAGAGGAATTCATTGCATCCTTACCCCTTATGCATAAAGTACAATAATAGCCTTTATTTCCAAACTATACTGATATCAGGTATTAAGATAGTTGAACTACCATTTGAAAATATATCACACTCATTTTGACTCAGTGTGGAATTTCCTTTAAAGGATGAGGATTTGCACCACTTCCTTACAGTGGCATATGATTTAAGAATTGGCATGGGTTTTATACATGCAAGCTCTCCTTACAGGCTTAATATTTGCACAGCTTTGCTGATCAGACACAAATCAGGAAAGGAATGGAATGTTGGAGAATATAGCAGGGAACAGAAGGAAGGTTTTCCTTCTTCATCTGGCAGGTTTGTTGCTTCATGTATATTCTGATCAGCTGAGAGTGAGGTATTGCAGTTGTGGTGAAAGGTAGTTCGGATATTAGCTTATATCTGGTAATCTGATTTATAAGGGTTGCTTTGCATTTATCAAGATACAAGAGTATCTTGAAGACAAAGAGTGGCTAGGACAAAAAAATATTCTTAAGGAAAAATATTCTTCGGCTCCTTTCAAAAGTTTGGGATTTTGAGAAGGTCAAATGCCAGATCCTCTTCCTTCTGAATTATCTAGCCAGGCCACTCATATTCCAGAATGGGAAAGGAAGAAAGGATGTGATTAAGCATGAGGAGGAAAGTAATAGCAGGGGTGTTTGGCTTCTTTCAGATATACACTCTAAGGATACCCATATTTAGCAGAAACCAGAAGATGAGGTTCCGTTCTCCAAGAATTTGTTCTCACTAGATGCCACCTAGAACATGATGTAGTATATGGAGCTCGGGCTCGTGAAGGGGTAAAAGTTCTTGTGCAATAAATGTGGGTCTAAATGAGAAATTGCAACTCTGTTATTTTTGCTCTTCAACTTCAGCAAACCTGAAAGGTTTTGTTTTCTTGATCAGTATTCTGGTATATTTTTAAACTCATGGGAAACATGGCAGAGTGCAGGTAGTGGGATCAGCCAGATAATAATAAAGTCCAAACCCTATGAAATTGCCAATATTCAACCATTTCTGACCTACAAAATCGATACCCATATCTGGCCACTTTTGAACTACAAAAGCAGTACATTCTTATGGTTCAACCTAATACATTTTGTAGAAGTCCACTGTTTGCAACAATATGACCATCTACACCAGGGGCGTCAAACTCATTTTCACCGGGGGCCACATCAGCCTCTGTTGCCTTCAAAGGGCCGAAATAATTTTAGGACTGTATAAATGTAACTACTCCTTAACAGTTAAGGAGTTGAAATTATATTTGGAGTTGAAATTAGATGCTACTCTGCTTAGATATACATCACGAATAGGTTCAGTAGATTCTAAGGAAAAAAATGGTTTAGAGAGGCTTTGTTGTCCCCATGTTATGTTTACATCTGATTTAAAATAAGTAACTACATATGATATTTTCAAATTTTTCCCCTTGAAAATCCTATTTGTAATGCTCTGTGGCCATTGTGGGACTAATTTACAAGATTGTTTACTCTAGTCTTGCCGATAGTTCTCAGCCTCTTATTGTTATGCTCCGCCAAAACAAATATTACAGTAAGGGGTGGGTGGGGAGCAATAGGTTTGGGGAGATGGGACAAAATACATTTCATTCTATTCTTAACCATAAAGGAAGCCAAGAACAGGACTAGGGTTGAGGTCTAGAAAGCCAGAGCTCAGTTAGGTAAAGAAATGCTGAAGCACCCCCTTTTTGACGCAGGCCTCCTTGGGTATGCCCTGGGGGGGCTAGCCACCTACTTTAGATGGTGGGGGAGTAACGGACTCCACGAAGGTCAAGCAGCAGGACACAACATCAGGACACTGAGCTGGTAAAAATCAAACCATGAGGAGAAACACCTAGTGTAGTGTTGGATTTGGAGTAACATCTCAGAAAGTAAATGCTGGGCTGTGTCCTCTTGACCAAATGGGTCTACAAGAGTCCACAGCACAAGCAGATTCACAGTCATTGTTAAGGAAACCCTGTGTTTCACCTAGGCTACCTCAGCCAAGGACCGAAAGGTAGACCGAACCGAAGACGGGCTAAATTCCAGCCCGTTTTCTGCATTGATTGGTGTAGCAGCACTAGCATTTCTTTTCCTTGCCAGTACAATAAATTCCACATCAGCCTGCTGTTCATTGTGGGTATGGATGTGTGTAATCTGAGTGCATAATATATGTTATCACATAAGCTATTTTATATATCATATGCAATATTATATATTATGCAATAAGCTCGTGTTGTGTATATATAGATATATTTTATGTGTTTTATAATGTATTTTCTAGTGTATATGATTTAAATGTTTGAATATAAATAGTATCTATCTATTATATAGTATATATTCTCACATTTATATGTAAACATATAAAATATTTGAATAGGATAAGCCATATATACATATATTTATATATTTCATATGTCTCCCATATGAAAAGAGATTACACAATGAGCATAGCGTATATTATGGGCCACATGTGTACACGCCGATTTTGTATAGTACTGCACACACACAGTATCTAAATACGTTATCTTTAAACACGGAAGAGCCATTAGCGAATTCATTTCTTGAACTCTTATTTGCAGCTCATTAGTAAAGGAAAATGATTTCTCAGATTAAAACCCAATACTGTGACTAGAATTACCAAAATATGACAAGTCCCTGGTAGAGAGAATAAGATGTGTGTGTTTGTCCCAATGTGAACATCCATCTTAACTTAAGCAGAGTACACCTTTACTCCACTCTTAACTGTGAGACAAAACAGGCTGTGATAAACCAAACAAGTCAGCACAGAAAGTAAATGTTTATAACTGGCAAAGTGTAAATGTAAGCCAATTAATGAACTTCCCCCTGAAAATAGATGTTACTCAACCCAGAGATATCTACACTTTAAATTTCTTCTCCAAATAAACAACAATCATACATTTATGTGGATGTCAGTCAAAGGAAAGCATTTTATAAACACGAGCTACTTAGTAAAGCTTGTGGAAGAATAAAATACGTTTCATGCAGATTTTGCTCATGTAGTCATTATACCCGATGGATTATCTGGAAGAATACAGTCATTTTCTTTCCACATATGAAATTTGCCACTGCCCAGGCTTCACTGTCTCCTGATACTGTTTTCACCTCGAAACTGAAGGATGGTCCATCAGCAGGCCATCCCATTTCACCTGCTTATCCCGTCAGCTGCCCCTTCATTTCAGAAAGTCAGGGTGCGGAAACCCAACCTGTGCGGAAAGGACTAAAATGGGTGGAGTGCCTAGAGGCACCAGCCTCTAGGCCTAAAGAAAAATCTGCCTTACAACATCCAGATGTCCGAAATAGATCAGATTGCCTGTGGCTGTTCACTGACAAAAGATACTCAAGTCACCCACGCTGCCTCTGATGGCAAAACCATTAAATACATTTAACGTATGATTCACTTTCTGAACAACTTTCCAGCAGTGTACCTACTGGTAAAGTTAGGTTAACTCTCAAGTATTTGTTAGAGGACTCCTTTCATTAGTGGATTGTAAACAAGCCTAAAGACTTTGCTCAGGCCCCAGGAAAGGGTCTGGACAAGGGTGAGATTTAATCCGTGAGTGTTCCTGAGACTCACCCTAAGTGGCTGGAGGATTAGCCAGTTGAAATTGTTCCACCATTAGTGTTATTTGTCATCTGTGCCGCTTTTTCTCCTCATTGGCTCCAAAGCCTGAAAGTTAACTGCACATAAAGATATAAAATTCTTTGGAAAAGAAGAAAAACTATTAGCCTCAATCCTTCAGTATTTGAGTTTACTAAATGACAGTCCCAAAGTCCACTGCTAATAAAATTTAAATTGCACTCCTGGTACAAATTGTGTCCGAACATCTGTGAAGAGCTCTGCTGTCCCCCAGGGCCTGGCTAACGGCCTGCGTGGCCTTCAAAGCGTTCACTCATGAATAATTAGAACTTGGACCTGTGTGTGTGTGTGTGTGTGTGTGTGTGTGTGTTGATATGCACATAACTCTATAGACAGTGAAATCAAAATAGAAACAAATATTTTGAATGTGCTTTTAGAAGACAAGTGAATACTTTAAAAGCTTCTTTATCTTCAGAATTCGATAGCATCGGTATGTGTTCTCTTTGGCAACTAACTGTACAGTCTTAAGTGCTGTGACTGTAAGAGGGAATGGTCTGGGATAGTAGTCTGTTCCTGGCATGCTCGTTATGATACAGTCTTTTATTTCCAGATCTTGAGGTATGGACCTGTCCCTCCAGTGATGAGCCCTGGCTCCCATCACCACCGCAGGGTCTCTAGCCAGCAGGAGCTAAATCCATTTGGAACTTCCTGTGTAGGTAGCTTCCTACATGACTGTGGCTCCCAGGGAGTCCTCATGAACACTGGAGATGGAAAATGTTCAATGCTTTGTGCCAATGACGTAGGCCCCTTGGTCAGACTTAATAGGGAAGCTTAGAGAGCTTCAGCTTCATGGAGAAAATTTAATATCTAGAGTTCAAAGCAGACAGCAGTATTTCTGCTCTTAAAGTACCTTTTAAACATGGGGGAAACAATAGCCAAACCTCTGAAAAGTCTCTTCAATCCACATGTAGTATCTGTTCGCTTACACCTGTAAGATATGGCCTAGAGTCCTGCTTGCTGGACCCCAGCCCCGCAGTTAAGAGAGTGATGGATGGTGGTGATGCTAAAGAAAGGAGCCAGCTGCCAACAGAGGGAGACAGAAAGGAACAGAGCCTACTGAAATCTTTCTTCCACTGGCCCACTTTCTGAAGTGGCTATAAAAGACAAGGCCCAGGCTGGCTGGAGGAAAAAGTAGGAAGGAGTCTGTCCCTAAATCCACCTACCTATGATTTCCTCTTCAGTTCCTCCTCATCTCTACTCGCTGTCCCATTCCCCAGACTTAAGGGAAGTTGCTTCAGTAGATCAGTGTCCCCGCAGGGTTTGCGTGTGAAAGGATACCCTTGAAGGCTGTAAGCGAAGGGAATGAGGTATCATGGGCAGAGCAGGCATCCCAGGGTGTAGGGCATCCCTCATGTCCTAAGGGCTCTGGGAATAGTCTCCCCTTGAGTACAGGCTAGGAAACAGAGGCCCTACAGTTTGGCTCACCTTTAGGGTAATAGACCAACCTCTTCAACATAAATAACCAGGTGTGCAGCAGGTCTAGTGCCAGCTAGGCCCTCCAGACTGTTCATCCCTGGGAAGCACCTGCAGCTGTGTTGGCACTCATCCTTCCCTTGACTGACTGACTGAGCTTCAGGAAGGAGGCCCAGTGATGCTGTAGGCAGTTGTCCCTAAAACCCAAAGAGCTCTTCGAAGACAGTGCACAACTCCAGTTCGGGGTTTAAGGTAAAGGTATCTGTTAGGTGTGGCTTGAGAAACAATAATCCTGACCTATCAGGAAGGGTGGCGGGGGGTGGTGCCCAGTGCTAACTAACAACAAAAGCTGAATGATCAGTAGAACAGATTCCTTTCCAGGGCCTCCTTTTCCAGCCTCTGTGACGGTCTGCATGCACACCTCTGTAGCAAGAGGAACAAAGGAAAAGCATACTTTCCAAAAGTTCCTGAGAATAAAATCTGAATTCTGTCTGGAACTACCCCCAGAACCAAGGGCATATACAAAAACCAGTTAAGATTCAATAAAAAAAAGAATACATATTGATCACAGGAAGCATGTTAATTATTGAGTGCTTTATTCACCTTGTATTCAGACTGACAATTTTTCTTTTATGAAAAATGATTTTCACAGCTATAATTATTTGATTTGGGGTATCTTCTTTATTTCAGAACAATAAAATGGACAAATGTCAAGTTTTAGAAAATAAAGAGACACAGCTTAAAAAAAAAGATTCAATAAAAATAATCAAACTATAGGACAGGGCACTTCAAGTGCAGCAACAGAACTCAATAGGCAAGCAAAGAGCCTCCTTGTACCTTTCCTTCTGTTTATTTCCATTCCAAACCCTCAAGCCCCACATTTTCCACCTAATAGCTCTGTTCATTCAAATTTCTTTTCTCCATTAGCTTCTAAGATCATTCAACAGCAAGGTAAGAAATGGATTCTTACTGTATTTTCCAATCAGGGTCAGATAACGGCATTGGAAAACATTACACTAAGTTTTTAAAAGGACTGTAAAACAGATTTAATTTAAACTCTCCTACATGGCTAATTCAGATCCGTCTATATACATGCTTATTTTCTTAGCATATTTAATGATTCAGCAATAAAGCCCTGTTTGAAAACTTTCTTGTTTCTAACACGTAAATACTGTAAAAAACACTTGCATTTGCCATTTTCAGTGAAACTCTACGTTATGTTTTGCCCATCAGAACTTATTCTACACGACTCCAGAGGACATGGTCAACACTGTTTCCCCAGGTGTAGGTGCCTCAGAGATGTTAATCCTCCTTTGACCTTCATTGTCAAGGGATCGGTTACTTTTAACCAAAGGTCGGTTGGTCCTTCCTGCCGACACAGTAGAAACAGACTTAATAGTTCTCACTTCTGAGCCTAGCTGTTAGCTATCTAAAACATAATTAACAACAAGCTGCCAGTCAACGAGCACATTTTTTGCTTCATCTATGGGGAGTTGGGGTGCCTCCGATTTAATAGGGGCCACAGTGCTAGTTATCAAATTGACAATTTTGACCTGACCTCTACAAGTAGCTGTGAAATTATGCCTAGTAAATTAAGATAAATGCCAAATCTGTCTGAAGAAACAAGCCTATGTAATAACTATGAAGTGGGCACCCGGGTCTGAGGCCAAGATTTCACAATAAGGATATAAATACCAGCCTGCACACAAGGGAAGACGTGCGCTCAGTTATTGTATACACAAGATAGCAGTGACTCACTTCACTCAGCATTACGCTTGGCTGGAGATTTTAAATTCCTTTTTTTAAAAAAAGCAAGACTATTGTACCACAGGGTAAAGATTTTATTACCCTCAATAATGGGATCGAATATGCCAAGGTGTAGAAGCAGAAAATTAGATCTGCTGATCCCAGTGCCAAGATAGGGGTTACCGAAAACCACGATGGGTCACTTCGGTGGGCTCTTCAATGTTGCAGGGGCCTGGAAACCAGGGGAGACCCATCGGGGAAGTGTCTGGCTCCAACCAGGAGAGGTGAGAGAAGTCAAGGTAGATGTGCTGTCAGGGAGCAGAATGGAGTTAAAACACGGGCATTCACAGTGCCTCTGCTATTCTGGTGTTACTGGAATACTACCCCAGGAGGCCAAGGCACTGGGCAGTTAAGAAAAAGGGGTTACTGATCTGGCTCTCTCCCTCAGAGGCCATTGCCAAATAGTGCCAAGAAGCCAGAAGAGTCACCGCCTGCTTGTTCGTCACCTTTCAATAACAAAAATGGGTCACACGGGTCCCTGGAGACAAAATACAAGCCATCAACCTTCGACCTGGATTTTAATTTTTCCCAATTGTAGGGAGAGATCATGTGACTCCTATCCCTTCTTTCATTTTTTCCTCTTCGCCCAAACTTGTTTCTACTTTTTTTTGCTTCTGTTTCTCAGATTTATTGCTTCCTGCACTGATACTTAGGGAAGGAGGGGGGCGGAAAGAGGCTCTGATTTAGGTTCCTGTCAAAGCTCAAATGAAATACGGGGCCTCTTTCTCCCTAAAGCCCTCTGCTTGCCCAGACTTAGATGAGATGATGAGATGTAACTCAGAACCCTCTGCCCGCTGCCTTCCTCTGTGCTGACCTCCAGCCAGACTTGTGGGGATGACAAGCAAAATGATGAGTGGCCAGGCATCTTCTCTACATAGCTCCACCAACCAAGGGAAACAGATACACCAACAACCAACCTTAAAATATCGATGTATCCGATCCCCAAGAGACATAGGCACAAGCCTGCTCAGCTCTCTATAGGCACAAGTCTGCCCAGCTTCCTTAAGCCAGGAGGGAGCATGAAGACTTTAGCTCCTCCAGCTGCCCTTTGCCCATCCATTAGCATCTATGATTCACCAACACACGAGCTTCCCTCTCCACGGGAGAAATCACTGGCATTTACCTGTCGCCTGTCACACTGGGACAGGTTATATCTCCCTTGACCCAGTAGGATTACCATGACCAAGTTGCTTCCTCCCTCTAAAGAGATTAGTCTTTTAAACGTTTGATCTGGTCTTTTTCTGCCCCCTCAGGTCATGGATTATATGGGACTTTTGAAATGTTATCCTCCTGGAGGAAAACTAGAGAAGACCAACACGTTAAAGAGAGAACAGCAGCAGTGTACGCAGACTCCATGCTCTCCTTCTCTCTCACCACTGCCATGTACCTGGTCACCTTCGGCATAGGGGCCAGTCCTTTCACGAACATTGAGGCAGCCAGGATTTTCTGCTGCAATTCCTGTATTGCAATCTTCTTCAACTACCTCTATGTACTCTCGTTTTATGGTTCCAGCCTGGTATTCACTGGCTACATAGAAAACAATTACCAGCATAGTATCTTCTGTAGAAAAGTCCCAAAGCCCGAGGCATTGCAGGAGAAGCCGGCATGGTACAGGTTTCTCCTGACAGCCAGATTCAGCGAGGACGCAAGTGACGGTGAGGAAGCAAACACTTACGAGAGTCACCTATTGGTATGTTTCCTCAAACGCTATTACTGTGACTGGATAACCAACACCTATGTCAAGCCTTTTGTAGTTCTCTTTTACCTTATTTATATTTCCTTTGCCTTAATGGGCTATCTGCAGGTCAGTGAAGGGTCAGACCTTAGTAACATCGTAGCAACCGCAACACAAACCATTGAGTATACTACTGCCCAGCAAAAGTACTTCAGCAACTACAGTCCGGTGATTGGATTTTACATATATGAGTCCATAGAGTACTGGAACACTAGTGTCCAAGAAGATGTGCTAGAATACACCAAGGGGTTTGTGCGGATATCCTGGTTTGAGAGCTATTTAAATTACCTTCGCAAACTCAATGTGTCCACTGGCTTGCCTAAGAAAAATTTCACAGACATGTTGAGAAATTCCTTCCTGAAAGCTCCCCAATTTTCGCATTTTCAAGAGGACATCATCTTCTCTAAAAAGTACAATGATGAGGTCGATGTAGTGGCCTCCAGAATGTTCTTGGTGGCCAAGACCATGGAAACGAACAGAGAAGAACTCTATGATCTCCTGGAGACCCTGAGGAGACTTTCTGTCACCTCCAAGGTGAAGTTCATTGTTTTCAACCCATCCTTCGTGTACATGGACCGATATGCCTCCTCTCTGGGAGCCCCCCTGCACAACTCCTGCATCAGTGCTTTGTTCCTGCTCTTCTTCTCGGCATTCCTGGTGGCGGATTCTCTGATTAATGTCTGGCTCACTCTAACGGTTGTGTCCGTGGAGTTTGGAGTGATAGGTTTCATGACATTATGGAAAGTAGAACTAGACTGCATTTCTGTGCTATGCTTAATTTATGGAATTAACTACACAATTGACAATTGTGCTCCACTGTTATCCACATTCGTTCTGGGCAAGGACTTCACAAGAACTAAGTGGGTAAAAAATGCCCTGGAAGTGCACGGGGTAGCAATTTTACAGAGTTACCTCTGCTATATTGTTGGTCTGATTCCTCTCGCAGCTGTGCCTTCAAATCTGACCTGTACACTGTTCAGGTGCTTGTTTTTAATAGCATTTGTCACCTTCTTTCACTGCTTTGCCATTTTACCTGTGATACTGACTTTCCTGCCACCCTCTAAGAAAAAAAGGAAAGAGAAGAAAAATCCTGAAAACCGGGAGGAAATTGAGTGTGTAGAAATGGTGGATATTGATAGTACCCGAGTGGTTGACCAAATTACAACAGTGTGATAGTGTCTGCTTGTTATGTTGTCACCCTAGGTCTTATCAAGAGGAAAGAGATTATGGTAAAGAAGCAAGTTTAAAGTTTTTCTTTCTTTTCTAAGGATAAGAAACAGGCATTGATTGCCAAAACAAAAAAAAGTAAAGGACAATGGGGGGAAATGGGCATTGCATATTTTCAATCTTTAAGACATAGATTGTTATCAGAAAGAATTTACACACACACACACACACACACACACACACACACACACACACAGGAGACTTATAGTCTCTTAAACTAAGATCAAGTAGAAGAAAGCTTATTAGCAAGCAGAATCCTATTTTATTCACACTGCAGATGTTGCTGGTATTGCGACAAAAACCTACTGATTGAAAGGTCAGCTGCCAAGGCAGAAATAGCTTTAAGCATTGTTCAAACAATAAGGCTTCCAGAACTTCTGCAGAGCAATAGCTCCAGGCAGGTTCTGTGGTTTGAGGTTTCAGCTGCCTCATCTAGCTCCCCAACGCCCCCAAAGGAGATGCTTATGAGAGTTCTGGCCAACAAAAGCAAGCCAGAACCTTAGAAGCAGACATATGGTGGAGTGGCCATCACCATGGACTGAACTACAGTCATCCCTAAATTCACCCAGGTGAGGCAGTTTTGCCATCTAGAATGAATCTACCCTATCTCCCCATCAATATGCTTTTAACATTTGTATGGTTTGGTTAATATACCTTTAAACCAGTGACAGCTCTAACATTGCAGAGTTGGGCGATTCTATTTTGGAATATCTTGTTGCTTGTCACCAAATGGATCTGCTTTATTAGTTACAGTTCTTGGCAGGAGGCTCTGAGTACACAAAACCATGGAGCCAAACCCAAATACCTGGCACAATGGAGGAAAAGCAGGTGTCTTCTTGAACCCAGAGACACTATTTCCATTTTAATAAAAAAATGGCCAGCTGGTACAGCTGTTTGTGGTCTGGCCCTACATGTATTTTTTGCGTGGGTGCCCAGAAACAAAATCTGCTCACGCCTAGCTGAAGAAGGAGAAATGCACACTGCATTGGTTATTTGCTGTAGCTTCCAACTTGTAGTGTCAGTCTGCCTTCGCTATGATACACGCCTGCTCACAGGCACAGAGGAAAAAGGGTTATTTGGTGGACGCAAGTGCTGAAACAGAAACTTCATTAAAGTGCAGGCAGGGAGATTAAGGGCTGAAAGGGGAGATAGATAAAATGACAGGAAGATTTACAAATCTATCAATGACAACGGTCAAACTTGCCTGCTAAACTGGCTGCACTTTCATCTTCCTGCCTCACCCCATGCCTTTGTTGGTGCCCCTCTATTTCATTGCATGGCCCTTCTGCACGTCAATGAGCCTAGATGTTTATACTGTTGACTTGCAGTATCTGCAGGATCTAAACAGAAATGGTTTGATCTGCAGAGGCTATGTATGTTGCCCCAGACCCCTGCATTTCTTTGTCTATAAAAATGAAGCTAACAGCTGGTCACATTTGAGGCAACTATCTACAGTATTTTCCCCTTTTAGAGATGTAGCTTTTGTAGACATCTATAGCAGTAAGCGTTTCCCAAAAGCACCTTACCTTTTTGGACCTTAGCGGATGTACTGTGCAACTTTCCCATCCTCCACAGAGGAGGAAACAGACCTAGGAGGAGAAAGCGATTCACCCAGGGTCACACCACCAGAGGGTTCTATCATTGTAGCATGCCTAAGACAGGGCAGGCCATTTTTAGATTTTCTCATAAGAGGGCTATTACTCCCTTCAAAGTACATTTCCAAGGAAGAAACACAGGACTTTGTTGGCCACAGGGCAGACCTTTGTTTTAAAATGTCTGGGCAATTGGGATGTAGATTTGCCATTGTCTTTCCAAACAGCAAAAATGCCCAAATGATTCCGATGTAACCACGCCAAGTGCAAACCTGTGCTTTCTGTTCCATGTACTGTTGTTCACCCTGTTCTAAATATGTGTCCCGTGCATTACACACTTGTTCGATCTCTCCTGCAGACACACTAAGCGATTGTTCCAACGTGGTATGCACTCAACTAGAAGATAATGAGCTTTAATCTGAGGACAAGTATAGTTCTCAAAAAAGGGCAAGTTCGCATAATGGATCTGTGATCAATTCTCTCTCCAAGGGGCCTACAACTAGGCTATTATTTGTAAAACACAGCTGAAGAGGGGATTGGTTTTATTCTTAAATTATATGTTGCTAAATCATTTTCTGAACAGTATGTTCTAAATCAGCCATTGATTTCGTGTCGGCCACGTGGAACACCTCCGGTTAAAGCGACTCCACAAAACTGATGCGACACGCACACCAATTAAGTGGATTTCGTTGAGAATTTCATCATTCAATTTGGTCAGCTGGAATGACTTACTGTGGAACTTTGTTTTACGACAGAGAGTAGTTTTCCAACTTGATTGAGTCTCTGTATTCCTTGGGATATTGTATTTTTCAATGAAGGGCATTTTCAACCTTGTCAGCTTCTCTTTTCAACACTTGAAATCAAGGCTTATGAAATTCTGTCTGTGGAATGATTTTTTTTTTTTTTACTGGGGGACTCTGCATGCCAAGATTTATTACTTATGATTTATTGTTAGATCATTATTTGTTCATATTGATTATTGATTATTGCTCTGACAGCATTGTTTTAGGCCCAGTTCAGCCCCACCATGGAGAAGACACCTTAGAGGTAGCTCACAATCACATCCCTATAAAATCTGTCTTCACTTCATGAACTTTTACTTTTCCAATTGCTGTAAAGAGGGAAGGAACGGTCCTAGCAAACACTTGCAAAAGTTTTGTTTTTCAATTAATTCCAACCAAGACATTCATATTCACTTTACCAAAGAAACTTATTTGGTTGGTTTTGAGTTGGCATTTGGTGTTTGTTTACCAAAGAAAATATTCCATTCATCAGAAACATTTCCCCTGGTCAACTCAAAAAAAAAAAAAAAAAAAAAACAACTGTGATACTTGGGCTTTCCTGACCATTCACAAGAAAACAAAAAAAAAGTCAGGGTAGGGGCGATATTCTCTCCTTGAGTAAAACTCAGCAGAAGATATAAATTCACAAGAAACTCTGGGTTTACAAGAAGGAAAATGATACTTGACATGGGGCATCATTGTCTGGTGCTACATCGGTGGTCCAATAAGCAGCATAAGGGCTCCTCAGGCTAAAAGGACGACATGTGTTCCACAGAAAACAGACAGACCCTCCTGAAACTCCCTCTCCACTGTTCCAGCGCCTAGGTTTCATGCTGGTTTGGTTTAGCATTTTGGGGTTTTCTGGCTTTTGTTTTGCTATGGTTCCGTTTGTGATGTGTGTTTGCGTTTGCTTCTTTTGCTCCTGCCTTTCCTACTACTTTTACCCCTTCAGCTTTCTGTCGGAGATCATCCGAACCCAGCCTCTATGGCTGCAGTTCTTTATGCAATATACTGCTCCAGACAAGACCCTTAACTCTCATTTGAACTCTCATTCGAACTAACCACCACCCAATTATTCTAAGTGGTATTCTGGGACCCTGACACCACCTTCCTCCACCCCCAGCTTGTCTATCTCCAGAATGGGTGGGGTGAGCTGGGCAGCCACCTTGCAGGTTTGGCAAGAAGCAGAACCTTTGGACACAAATGGTATCCTCCTCCTAATGGCTTTATTCCCTCGGATCCTATTAAACTAGTCCTACAACTTGCAGTAGTGTTTGACGTCTGTGAATCTCTGCTTTCTCATCTGTAAAATGGGGATAATAACAGTCCCTATCTTCAAATTCAGCAAATACTTCCCGAGTGCCCAAATATCACCCACATACTCTTCTAGAGATTGGGGACAGCAGTGAACAAATCAGACACAACCATCTGCCCTTGGGGAGTCTTCATTTGCATGACAATGCAGACTTCCTGCAAGGATTAAGTGAGATGAGGCACTAAAGGCAAGACCTGGCTAGAATTATTTGTAATTGTCTATACCACAGTGTATAGCTACATAGAAGTGAATTTTTTGCAGATGTGGGTCCAGGATTTGGGCTATATAAAGATGCAATTGTTTGTCCTGGTCATTTTTAGGACATT
>PVKM010030775.1:0-17115 GCA_004027735.1 Carollia perspicillata
TGGAAAACTGTGTTCCACAGAACACTAGTCTACTATGAGACTTCAAATTTGCCCCACAGGGAAACACCAACCAACCATGTCTGTGATTGAATTAAATTCGGGACAAACAGGATTAAACTAAGTTTAAGGGGCTTATTACAGGCCTTCTTAGAGACCTTAAAAAGGCTAAGTTTTGATGCAATTCTTTGAAAAAATAGTACGTTAATGATAATTATGGGAAAACAAAGAAATGTCATACCCGGCCTGCATACTGGGGATGTTACAAAGATCTAATGAGATAGTGAATATAAAAGCGCTTGGAAAAGGCAACGCACTACCTGAACATTAGGCATCTTTAAAGATTCCCAAAGACTTGAGGGTTTGAGGGCTGGCTGGCACCACCAAAGCATAACACTTTTCTATGCTAAGGATCTTCCTAATTATCCAACTTCTCCAAGGCTGTGGATTTAGTTGGGGAGAAAGGAGTAGGGTTCCAGGCTTTTGTAGGAATACTGTAGTATGTTTCTCAGAGTGTGATTCTCTGAACACTTGCGTCGAAACTATCTGGGCTGCCTGTTCACATTCCTGGGTCAGCAGCTCAAAAGGTCCACATTTTTGACAAATACGTTAGTTGATTCTTATATACGCTATAATTTGAGATTCACCAGCCTGGAGGATCTTGGCAGAGTTTGGAATCCCCAGATCTTTAGAAATTCATGTAATCCCTTAAGAGGCACGCTAAGGGTGAAGTGGTCAAGAACTTCTTCCCTAGGGGAGCCCTGATTGGACAGGAGCGTCTGTCTGGTGCCAGAGGAGACATTTCGTTTTTCAAATAACTTTCATTGAGCCCCTGTTCTATGCCCCAACAGGGTGCTTTTAGTACAAATGCATTAATACTGACAAGTCATCCCCTTTTTGTAGGAGAGCAAGCTGACTTTCCTAAGGTCACCCAGTGAATTTATTAGAACCCTTTAGGTTGCAAGTGATAGAGAACCCAGTTCATTCTGACTTCAGTGAAAAAAGAATTTTTTGGTTCATATAAAGAAAATCTCCAGTGTTTTAATGGTTTCGGGTGGGCCTGGAGCCAGGGGCCCAAATAATGTAATGAAGTCTCAGTCTCAGCAGGTTCTTTCCCCCAGGAGACAGAGAATTTGCCAGCAGCTCCACGCTGTGGGATGAGGGTTGGAAAACTGTGGTCCCCAAAGCTGACTGCTTGTTTTGTCAATAAAATTTTGTTGAACCCAGCCTTGCCCATTCAAGTACATTTGTCTATGGCTGCTTTTATGTTGCAGCAGCAGAACTGAGTATGCGCAACAGAGTTAGGCAGCCCATAAACCCCACAGTAGTTCTGATCTGGCTTTACAGAGAGCTTGCTGACCCCTGCAGGAGAACCCAGGCTTTGTTGAGGTTTGACTTGAACCACCGAGAGGTGTTATTGATTGGCTTCAAGAGCATCAGACCCTAGGGTCTGAGATTTTAAGATAAACAAAGAACCGACATTATTTCAAGATTGTCACTTTGGATTAACACAAGGCCTGGAAATTCATTTACAATTTAAGAAAACAAGTTTCATTCCCAAAACAAATATATTCTGTGGATTAAAAGAACAATAGAATGTTTTGTACGTTTTTGTAGTCAGTACATGTTTTTGAGTTTTTGCGGTTGAAGGTTCCATTCCTGGGAGATGAAACAGGAATTTTTGTATGGAGCATCTCCAAAAGAACTTTGCCGATAACATCTATTATCTCAATAGATATAACAACACAGACCTGGATAAATTTAAATTTAAATGAGACTTTTCCCTACTGGTCTGGTCTATTAGCAATGCTGTTTGTTCACTGACTCCTGTGGTCATAGAGTATAAATAGCCACTTGGCGCAGTGCTTAGAAAATATGAAGCGTGTGACATAATAGGATTGTTTCCTCTCGAAGCAATGAATTATCATTGTGACCTAGAGACTCTTTCAGTATTAGCCAAGTCTGAGTGAAGGTTTTTAAGTTTATCACCTCAGCTTTGACCAGGTTTGAAGCCTTTCTGATCTGCAACCCAGTTGGGAGAGCATGTCTATCAATACACCCCCCCAAACCCAGAATTGGGTCTCATTGCCTGGCTAGGCTCAGTTGCTCATTTCCAGGTGAATTACTAGTGATAAAGGGTAGAGAATGCAATGTTCTGATTGGCCAGCACTGGGTCATGTGCCCACCTCCAGAATCATGAGTGAGATGCTTCTTTCCTGAAACACCTGAACTGGAAATGGAGAAGGGGTGATCCTCCAAAAGAAGCCCATGCCACCTGCTGAGAGGCCCAAAAGAACTCAACCACCAATAACTATGATGCTGTAGATTCTGGATCTGAACTCATATCCTTCTGGTTTCAAAATGGACATTCTTCCCACTGTACACAGATATGGCATTTTGTAAGTGAAGCATATCTGACCCAATGTCAGGCCAGACTGATGCCTGCTGAGTTCTTTATTGTAGCTCGTGGTGTGGGTGCGTAGAAGGGAACGTGCTATGGTTCCCTGTGCCCTACTGACCCAGGGAGGGTATCCTCCAGGGCACCTACATTCAGGGGTGCATATGTCTTATGGTGTCTTAGGATAAGGCAGATAACTTCCTCTTTTTCTTGCTAGAGTGGGATCAATTTATATCGACATCTGTTTGTAGCCTTTTAAAAAGAAACTCATTTGTCCCCTCATCCCCGAAGCCCCCTGTTACTTTAGTCAGTAATATGGAAATTTGAAAAGCTAGGCTCTCACTGAGTGAGAAGGTGTTCATGAAAATAGACAAGTCTTAACAGCGTGTGTTTCTCTTCTCCTGGGAATTATGTCTTCCTATTCATTAGTTCCTCCTCAGTCTTCCCAAATGTAAAGTGGGGATAATCTTCCACTTCCGCATAAGATTAATGTGGGGATTACATAAAGTAATACTTTAAGTGCTTTGATTGGTGCCTGGTGTAGACTTAGTGACTAAAAAATGGTAGCCGTGATCAATACATTATTATTATTATTATTATTATTATTATTATTATTATTATTATTATTATCACTGTCATCATTGTCATCAGCATCACTGCCCAAGGAAGCACTGTCCTGTTTAGAATCTCCCTTCCTGTTACGAGGTAACCGGAAACCTTGTTCACAGTCCACAGAGTTCTGTAGACCACATTATAGGCTCTCTCTGTTACAATGGCTGTGGTCCGAGAACCAGTAGAGCTGCTCTGTTTGCTCTCTTTAAAATCAGTAGATCTCAGGGCATGGGATGGAGGGCCATTCTCATATTCTTCTTGGATTTCAATTACTCTTTCAAGAGAGGATTAACCTAAACATGACTTGAGCCATCTTTGACCACATGGATCCACATGGTCTATGACCCACGGACCCCTTCCTCCTTCCATTGCACACTGGCATAGTCCTTGGGTCCTTCACCAAGGTGTCAGCCTTTTCCTAGTGCCAAAGGCAGTGGCAAGCCTGTGAAGGCATCCTTTGGGACCTGCTCCCAGCAGTGGGTAGAATTGCCTCCCACCAGGCAGAAAGCTCTGGAGCCAGAGAGGAGGAAGTTGGCCAAGTGCCCAAGCAAATGTGCTGAGAAGTATGGGTTTGGGTATATGCAGCCTCAGTCTTCTCCCACCATTGCCAACCCACAGGGCTGTACTGTGCAGTCACACCCACTGTTGCTTGGTCCACCGTGAAGACTACCCTTCTTGTAGCAACAAAATTGACTAGCAGCTCTCTAAATACAAACATTTATGTGTCCCTCCCCAGAGGTACAGTTGGGCAAGTCTCAAATACCATGCTGGTATATAATGGTTGTGTTTGAAGTGCGATTTTGTGGGGCATGTAATTGGTGTTTCTTCTGGTGGTTCCCAGGTAGAGAAGGCAGCCATCTCTGTATCCAGAAAACGGAGGGAGATCAGAACTCTTTCCCCTCCTCTGAGCAAATTAAGCAGACTTTGGATTAAGATGCATAAACCCTTAGTTCAAAGAAGCTCTATTGTCAGTAACACTATGCTTGGTCAGTATCAGTGTTCATGCCTTACTTCTAATACACCGACGGATCCATCTGCAACCTGATAGCAAGGGATGACGAAGAGGAGGGCGGTACACAGAGAGTGGAAGAGTGGATAATGGTGGTGAAGGTCAAGTACAGGACAGAGTGAGAACGTGGGTGAGAGCACCGCAAGTCCTCATCCTCAGCAATATTAACACGAGGGACTTTTCAGACCTGTTGCCTGAAAACCCTTTCACAGCTTCGTGGTCAGTGGGGCAGTGTCGTTTCACCTCCCAGCTCAGTATAGGCTTCCCTGTGGTCTGTAAACCAGCCATCCTTCTCTGAGCAGAACAGCCTCCTTCTGCCTTTGTGGCTCCCTCCTCTAAAGCCCAGCTTTGCTCCCCTCAAACGCCCTCTCACCATCTTCATCCCACTCCTCAACTCATGGGACGAGGCAGGGGCTCCTGATTTTACAATAAAAATGTATCACTCCTTTTTGTGTGTTGTGAACACACCTCATAGTTAATACAGGTCAGTCCTAGGCTGGACAAAAACTCTTCAAAGAGATCTGGCCTCTCTGAGAGTGTGTGTATAATTTATGGAGTGAGAAATGGAAGATACTGCCCTCTTATGCCTGGTAATTCATTGCCCTGCCATGAGGTGCTTCTGTGAAACCAAGTGCATTTTTAAAGGGGAAAGCCACGGTTGTCGAGAATTTTCGAAATGGCCGTGTACCTGTATGACATCATTTTGCCGTCATAAGGAAAGGTAACCTGCCTGTGGCAGAGGCAGCAGGGTTAGCCCCTGGACAGCTCACTGGAGTTAACTGCCAGCTGACCGCATCTCCACCCCCATCTTTGGCGCCCCCCTCATAGGGTGGTGAAATACGGTGAAAATGTAATCCCTTCTAATGAAACTGGAAGGAAAAGTGAACGTCATCAGATCCTGATACATAAGCATTCTATTTTGAGTGCACTTTGGGTTGAGAAGCAAATATTTAATTCGTGAGAATCTCGGGTCTTCCAAAAGTCCCAGGAGCACTTGGCACATGGCGAGACCTGCAGTGGGGGCCCCAGACTGGCCCTTCTGCCTCTGTTGTTGACTAGACATTAAAACAGCACGGACACTGTGGCTTCCCACTTTAAAACTTCTCAGGGGAACACTGTATGACGAACACCTTCTAGGCCAGCAGGACGCCAGAGTTGGTGCTTTCTTCGGATAAGCCTTTTGAAAACCAGGCAACCATGAGAAGTATAATGGCAAGGGTGCCAGCCGAAGTATCCCTCGCCCACCCCCCACCGCACGTTCCAAGAGCCCCCCAGAACAACCCCAGGCTACGACAAGGGGTGGGCTTCAGAGCCCCACAGACAAAACTCCTGGCTTCTTGGTAGTTAAACTCATGCATAAGTCAAGTATTTTCTTGCCTGCTTTTCTGAAAGGAAAGAAAAATCATCTCCCAAACATTTCTCTCTACAGACACAGTAAATCCTAGTCATGTCATGAAAGGTAAGGCAGACTGTCTAATCTCTTAGAAGAGTATTTTTGGAGGGTGGTGGTAGGAAGACCCCAGAGACGATGTGGGTCAGGCCCCCCATTCTCCCTCAGCTCTCTGAATTAGCTCAGCTGCCAGCGTCCTACCTCGATTCAGCATCGTCTGTCCCAGCAGTTCACGTTCAAGCGGATGCGTCTCTGAGTGAGCACTCTCTCCAGACAGCTGTCTCCTCTCACCAGCACAAGGACGCCACCTTGGAGAGCAGTGGGCTGGGGCAAAGCAGTCTTTTCCTCGTCTGTTTGAAAAGAAGGCTGTTTTTATAAACACGCCTGGCCTGTGTGCCTTTCCTCTCCCACTGGCCTCCCTCCCGTCCTCTCTCATGTCCCTGCGGTCAGTCAGAGGACACTTTATTCTGAGCCCAGTTTTGTTTCCTTTTGTTTTCCTCCTCTTCAAACCCTGTTCGCAATTGGCCTCTTTCCTCCCTGTGAAGCCTTCCAGTTTCAGAGTCTGGTGGCAAAGCGGTGAGGTGGAGAGCTAGCCCCTGTCGCCAAAATGATTGGGAAAGAAATAATGTGGATGATTAAAATGTAAATCAGTTAAACGTAAAGTCACCCAGTCTGCTCAATAATCTGGTGTACTTTAGGCCACAACATCTCAAATTTGATAGTATACTTATTACGTATTGATTTAATGGTCAAGTTATAAGTATACCTTTATAATGCTCTGTCAGCTTCTTGCCACTCCAAGTTTCTCCAGGGTACTTCTAATTCCTTACAATTATTTTAATGTGGTAATTTCAGAATAATTTTTATTCATTTCTTAAAGATGCGATTATGAAATAGTTTTTTGTTCTTGTGTACTTTTCTTAAGATAGATAGTGATACTGGTTTTCAGGAGCTGAATCAAATGCCCTCATTCGTTTACTTGATAAATCATTCCTGAGTGCCAATGGTGAGAGCAAACTCAATATCAAACTCGAATAGCTCATATCTTGGCTTTAAAAATTTTTTTAGGATTGAGTATATAATCTCTCTCACACTTAGCAGATGTTTTAGGCTGAGTGAACCCAAGAAGCGTCTACCTGTATACTTTTAAAATTTTACCTTTTGTGTGTTTGTTATGCTGTTTGGAGAAACAAAAGAAAGATGGAAACTCTTTCAACCAAGTGCAGATACCCAAAACACACGAAATTTTGCCCGTAAGTCCCGTGGTTTGATGTCCATCGGAGCCCACCGAGCCAGGATGAGGCTGCTGGGGCAGGAGTGTGGCATTTGGCTGCCGTGAGTGCTGAGAGACACACCAGGAGGTCATTTTAGGCAGGCTGTCATGGGGAGGTTCCTGAATGCCGAAACAGGAAATGAGGACTTTCTGGTGTAAATTGTGGGAAGCCATTGGAAGTTTCTGAGAAAACCAGGCTCCTGGAGGAGTAATCTGGCAACAGTATAAAATCCTACAGGCTTGAAGGCAGGAGACTAGGGTTGGAAATGTAAGTTTGGAGACTTGCAAAGTCAAGACAAGCAACAATAAGTTTATACACCAAGGTAAGAAATGGGTAAAGTGATAGATATATATGACAGAGAAAATGATGTTGTGGGAATCATGTCATCTCGACTTGGCTTGTATCCTAGACTCAAAACCTCCTTGGTGCAGTTTCTCACAGTCGTCCCCACCTATGTGGTACCCAGCAATTGGGCATTGTTGAAGAGGCGCCAGCTGGCTCTGGCTGGAGCTTCAGTGGGTTGGAGCACCGTCCCGTAAACCGAGAGGTCATGGGTTGGATTCCCGGTCAGGGCACATGCCTAGGTTGCAGGTTTGGTCCCCAGTCAGGGAGCATATGAGGGACAACCAATCAATGTTTATCTCCCTCTTTCTCCTCCTCCCTTCCCCCCTCTCTTAACTCAATAAGCATGTCCTCAGTGAGGATTAAAAAAATAAGTTTAAAAAAGTGCCAACTCAAGCAGCTGATACCATTCAAAGAGAATAATTTTCCAAACATAGTGTTGTTCCACTGGCTGTTTACCTGCTCCATTTGGCTTCCTTCTCATCCCTCGTTGTAGCTGTTTCTTTTTTAGCTACTCTCCTCAGCCACCGTGAAACCCAGACTTACTTACAGCCACCTCAATCGTTATTTTCCTCCCTCAGCCTCCAATAATCTATTTCACCCACTGCTGCTAGATTGATCTCCGTGAGGGCCACACGTGATCAAAGATGTAAGTTCAAACTTTCAATAAGTCAGGATAAAACTTTCTAATGACTAACCCTTCTTTTTTTTAAAAAAAAAAAGATTTTTAGACAGAGGGGAAAGGATGGAGAGAGAAGGAGAGAAACAATGTATGTGTGGTTGACTCTCATGCAACCCCATCTGGGGACCTGGCCCTCATCCCAGGCATGTGTGCTGACAGGGAATCAAACTGGTGACCCTTTGGTTCGCAGGCCGGTGCTCAATCCACTGAGCCACACCAGCCAGGGCATGACTAACCCTTCTGTCTACACTTTTAATCCCACATCCTCTTCTTGTCTTTAAAATACCTCTTTCATAAATTTCTCCACCTCTCTTCTACGTCTTCAGTCTTATGTTCTGCTGGTTCTTGGAACTCAGCCTACAGGCCAGAACAAGCCTCCCCATCCCATCCTGGCATACTTCCACTTCAGAAGTTCTCTGTTACCTTAAGAAATAAAATCCAAACCTCTTAACAGACTTTGTAAACAAACTTCATTTTCTGGCTCTAGAGCCCTCTCATTAATCTACCATCCTCCTCAGCTTTTTCCTTCTGCAAAGTCATTTTAAAAATAGAAAGTCTTCTCTATCTCCCCAGTCAATGAGCAGCGAAACTTCTGCCTTTCCTGCTTCCTCGTCCTCCTTCACGTTTACACAGGAAGTTCCGAAGGTCAGTCGGTGCTGCCACCTGGCTGAGTGTCGTCTTACCTCTGTCCCTGCCGTCCCCGCCCGACGTGGACTCTAGTCACTGCCCTCATGGCCGTTTCAGTGGCCTCCTCCTTCCTGTCTCGGCCAGTTGTTTCCTCACACTCTGGTTCAGGTTCCTGCTGCTGTTACAACAATATTCCTAGAAATTATCTAAGTGTGTCCTGACGGTGCACCTTCTCAGTCGGGCTGGTGAATGTGGGATCCCTTCCCTCCTACACACTCCTGATTTCCTTTGCCATGTTCCACTTTGTCTTTTCTTTTTCTTCCAAAGCATGTATCTTCTAACGTGCTCCACGGTTTACTTAGTTTCGTTGTGTATTTTATGTTCCCCACCATACTCACTAGTTGTAAGCTCCACAACTTGGTATTTTTATCTGTTTGTTTACTGACAGAGCCTAAGTGTCTGGTACAGAGTAAGCACTCGATACATATTTGTTGAACATAAAAATGCCAATTTCCCTTTTCAAATTCTCTTCTTTTCCCCTTGCTCATGGGATACAAACACCTAAGAAAATCTTTGAAACGCTTGCCTGATCTGGCTCCAGACTCCTCCAGCCACCGCCTCGCCCCCCTCTCCCCACCTCACTGCAGAACCGGTGCTCACAGGTCGCCGTCCCTTGCGGTCCCTGCACCTGCCGGGCTCTTTCGCCCTCCCTGTTCCTGCTGGGTCTGCTCTCCTTGCAGGCATCCATTTCTCTGTCTCTTCCAGGCGGGGCAACAATTCCTCCTCTTTCAAAATCTCACGAGATGTTGTGTCCCTGATGTCTTCTCCAGCATGGCCAAGCAGAACTAGTTGCTCTCTCCTCTTTGCCGCCCTTGAATTTCACGAGATTTCCCAGTTTTGCGGCAGTTTTACACACTGAGCCCTCTGTTTCCTCCTCTAGACTCTGTGCTCAGCCATGGCCAGTTCTTCTGTGTGTCGGCCCAAAAATGATCACAGCATCTGGCACAGTATGAAGTAGTTACTTAACACAGTGATTCAAAAGAGGAGCTACCAGGGCATAGGCCCATGTAGTCGAAGGCTTTCGGGGCCACCCCCACGCAGCATGCCCAAATCGTTGCTGCCCTCGCCCGCAAACCCCACCTCCCCCGTGTCCCCTGTTCCCATGAATGAAGGGTGCCGCTCCACTGACGTGACTCTGGGCGTGAGGAATTACCTGCCTCCCCTCCATCAGGCTACCCAGTCAGTCAGCAAGTCCCCTGGACTTTGCTTCCCAGACATCTCTCAAATTCGTCTCCTCCCTGTCAGTCTTGGCGCCAGGAGCCTTTACAGCCTGTCATCATCTGTCACCACAGCACACTACCTGGCACATGGCGGAGGTTCCGAATGTTATCTGTTGAATGAATGAACCTCTTGAGTTCAGACCATTTCAGATGACAGCAAGCAGACTGCCGGGCTGTGACACTGAGCTCCCGAGGACAGCTTGTCCCAGTGACGTTTCTGAAAGACAGTGCGAAAGGCCTGACAGAGTGGTTTGGGGATCCGCCCCAGCTCTAGATGCTGTTTGACTTTCTGGAAAGGCGAGTCCCGCCCACCACCTCGATTTTGCCCGGGAGATTGCTTTCTTGGATTAGTCCTGTCTTAAAACTTCAAGTCTTGGTGTATTTACCTCACTGAGATATGGAAATGCTCATGTAAGATGGAAAAGAGTTTGTTTCCCTCCAAGTTATAAAAGAGATCAGGGTGATTATGACCTTAATGGAAGGGTCCCAACTCAGCCCCACAGGTTTGAATGACCTCAGATGTGAAGTGATTGGGATTCGTCTAGGTGCTCTCTCTCCAAAGTCACTCTTGGATTTCAGTGTCTAAGAGTATTCTTTCAAAAATTAAAGCAGAACCAAAAGGACTAGAGGAATTGAGGCTTTGTAGAATCTAACCAATAGCGACTGATCTAAAATCGGTGAGTAACTCTAAGGCAGAGCCACACACTCAACAGATCCCGGCACTTCTGTGGGTCCGGGTAAAGCCGGGTAGTAGGAAGGAGAGCTGTGGGTGGTGGAGACGTTGGCACTGGAACAGACAGTTGATAAATGTTTTCTCCCTCTTTTCTCAGCAGTCGGTGTTACAGTGATTGTATCTGCCAAGTCTTATTTGAGAAATTGCTGGGCCAGTAGTTACACTCACTGTCATTTGACTCTTCTGATGCCCCCTCCCTGCCTTGTGGGAAGTGTCTGGTGTGTGAGGAGGACTCTTCCTCCTCCCCCTCCTCCTCCACCTGCACCTCTTCTCCTCTTCCTTCTCCTCCTCATTCTCAATTCTAAGTTAACCGTTAGGTCTTCCATATTTCTGGGGTTTGGGCGACTGTCCCCAGCCTGTACAACATGTTGGTGTGACTTCCATTTCAAAGGACAAAAACAGAAACGGAACTTCAGTCATGTGGTTTCTGTTATCTGTAACCATGGAAAACGTTGGCCATCTGTGAGGCTCCGATTTTAACACTTTTTTTCTCTCTCTCTTTATTTCCATCTTTTTCTTGGGAAAAACAAGCTGAGGAAGTGGAGAGGCTGGCGGCCATGCGTTCTGACTCCCTTGTCCCAGGTACCCACACCCCCCCCATCCGGAGGAGGAGTAAGTTTGCCAACCTGGGAAGGATTTTCAAGCCTTGGAAATGGAGGAAGAAGAAAAGCGAAAAGTTCAAACACACATCTGCAGGTAAGATTATTTTTCCTTCATTTCTCCCTGGGCTTTTGTTGACTTCAACTCTGTTTGTTAATTAGTAGACTTCAGTTGCTGTTGGAATCAAAGGGGAAAAAAATCAAACCTTAAAATTGCTCTTGTTTTTAATAGTTATTCCATATGATAGAGAATGGCTTTTATAGTCTGTGTTTTCTTATGTCTCAGGTTTTTGTTGCTGTTGTTTTTTAATCAAAGAATCACCACTTTTACGTGATCTCTATATACCAGAACTTAGAACTCCACCTTTTCCATGATTGAATGCTTTCGTTCTAGCATTGACAATCCATTTCTTAATTTGCATCCCTATTTTTACTACTCCAGTAAAAATCAACACAAAGCAGAAGTAAGCTATCTGTAGTTATTGGCAGATAGAATAGGTTAGTTCGTGGAGGAAGAGTCTTGAATAAATGATTCTTGGACATGGCAGGAAAATACGGGAGAATAGAAATGAAACATCACTGATGAAAAAGATAACTATGCAGTTCGTAGTCTAGTGGACAGCACAAGAACTCAGGGCAAGTCATCATAGCTGAGGTGTTAAGAGCAGAGATTCCAGAGTCCGAGTACCTGGGTTCTAGTCCCAGCTCTGATGCTCGGTAGTTGTAAAACCTCAGTTTTCCCATCTACAAAACAGGGTGAAGAATTGTACCTTACATAAATCAGAATTGTAGAGAGTGTATATGGCACCCTATGTGGTTATTTTCTATATGAGAAAAAGTGTGCGGAGGGTACTGTACGGTGCAAGAGGTCTGGTTTCACCCTGTTTTCGAAGGGATGATAGAGAGCTCTGCAGCAGATTCTTTGTGTTCGTTTGCTTTGATTGTGTTAATTATGTGTCCAGGTTATTGCGGGCCTCCTCGGGCACTTCTGTGTCCTTCTCCCTCTGTGCCCTAAAAAACTCAACCTGATCACTGTCCTCATCAGATTTATCACCTCCTCTCTTTTTTAATCCTCTCTCCCTTCCCCACCTTCCCCCCAGACTAACTGTGAAATAGGAAATAATCTGCTTCTGGTACCTGAACACTATTCCACACATCCAGTAATTTTCATGCCAATTACTTTGGGAGAATGGAAGAGAATAACAAACATGGGGAAGTTGCAGAAAGTCTTGAAATCTTAAACAGTCCTCATGGTAGATGTCCCCAGTTTGTGGTCTGAGTCTGTTCCTTAGATGAAAGCCCCAGTGCCCGGCTGCCATCTGCTAACTCCTGAGATTAGAATGGACCTCTGGAGTCCATGAATCTCTAAATTGTCGCCCCTCTGATTGAATCCATTCACCTGATACGTTCTCCAGCCTCTTTATCACTGGATAGATCTGTGAAAGTGCACTTGTAGGTCATTCACCCATTCCCGAACCCTACTGAGAGATTTACCAGCAAGCAAAACTCTAAATGAGTGACGCCTCTAAATGCTCTCTGCCACGAGGTGACAAGGAAAAGGACACTTAGACCATTGCCTTGGAGTAGGGAAATCTAAATAAAGTACATTCTTTAAGCAAAGTGAGGCATAGAACACTTGAACAAAAAAAAAAAAAGGAGTATTCTATAAGCACTACTTATAGAATAAAATGATAGCAAAGATTCAACAAGATCTGTACAATGTTTTTCCTGACTTTGTTATGAAAAATGGTTTATGATAGAAATATACATTTGAGTAATTGGCATTTACCAGCATGACTCCGTGCATGATGGGGTGGCAGAAGCACATCCTCCTGGCAAATCAGGAGCTTTGCGTAGTGGGTTTGGCAAGGCCGTGGGCAAAGCTCCAGCGCTTGTCACACTGAAGGGCACCTGATCAGTTACGCCGACTTCTTCAAGATTTGGGGAAACTTGTCCTGTGACAGATGCAAGTACAATGGCGTCAAGTTACTCATGAATCATAACAACTCTGAAAGAAACTTTCACTTAAAATTCTTTGGGGAGAAAGAATTAAAAAACATGACAGGCAAAGTTACAACTTTAATCATTCTTTTTTTTAACTATTCTTAGCAAGTTCTTACGATTTCTATGGCCAAACAGATTAAATCGGCAGCTGAATATGATACTTGTGTGTAGTTTTTTGTTTTTTAAGAGAAATTCATCTTCTGAATTAGAGACGCTGGAGCATATACTGTGGAATATTTTTATATTGCAGTGGATGGATGGGTTCGTGATGTAATTGAAACTATTCTGGTTTTTTTTTTAACTCAGTAGTTTACAATGTAGTATTCTTTGTACTTCACTGGATTCAGAAATATTATTTCTTATTTTTGGAAAGGAGAGACATGTGCTAGTTTTTAGCTCAAGGAGAAAAATACTGACAAGGAAAGGATGTTGTCAACATAAATTGTATGTATGTTCAAACAATACATATTGTTTGAATTACAAACTTTCCTATGCGTGGCTGAGAGTCAAATGTTAAATACACAAGAAGATTAATTGATTGTGAGAATGTTTATTGGTTGGCTAGTTTTAGCCGGTAGCGTATATTTATCTTGGGTATGTGTGTGTATATGTCCTTTCATACGTATGATTATGTGCACAATTTTAAATACAAAGAATAAGTCCATATACTGCATTCATATTATGTATTTGTATTTAAAGTCATGTGCTGTTTTGAACACTGGAGATTACATTACACAGTGCATACTTGGCCTGTGATTTTTTCCGCAATGAGCTAGATTTATAATTTGCCATAATAAAGTATACTGTAGTTTTACTCTAATTCAAGGTATGGGACATGTGTGCCAGTATATATGCAATGCCTTCAAAGGTACACCCAGAAGTATTGCTTTGCAAGTCATATAGCAATAACAAAACTAGATTAGAAAAATTATGATCTCAACATTTTCCTCAATTTCAGCATCAACATCTACTCTGTGAGTTTTTCAAAGACAGATCTTTGTATCTCATGCTGCTCATTCATCCTTTCTATTCCAAGCTGAACGCCCGTGCCCTTAAAAGACCTTCAACAACAAGACCCAGAGACGAAGCTCTACATGGTGGTTGAAGCTCTACAGGACAAAGGGTTTCTCTCAGGAGCATCTCTGCATCACATGTCAGTAGCAGGAAAGCAGTAATGCATAGAACACATTGTAAACCAGTAGGTCCTTATGGGGATGATCTCAGGGAGCTTTTCAGCCTGCCTTCAGAGGCTCCGCCCAGCCCCTGGGGAGCAATGAGCCTGATGCCCAGCTTCTTTTGTGGAATTGGCAATGGGTGGCCACAGCACATCCTTACACCTGCCCCAGGATCAAAAACTGATGATAACATCCCCTCCCAAATAGAACAGACAGTGCCTCCTCAAATAATCAACTGCAGCCATCTTATCCAAATTTCTCGAAAATAAGGACTGTATTTATTGTTTAAAGTTAGACCTGGCAGGAATAAGCTATAGTGATGCCACGGAGTTATGCTTTTATTTATTCTGAACAGAAAACCCTAAGATACGGGGTCGGCCCTGCACATCCACAGTGTGCCAAAGTTTGCTTTGTGAGTGTAAGCTTTCCTGCATACCTATTGCCTTGAAGGAAAACACAACAACACAACTTACTGAGCTCCTACCACATGCTGAAACAGTACCTGGCCCTGGGAATGTAACTGTGAGCAGAAGTAGACCTTGTCAGTTACCTTGTGGTCTGCACAGTGTAGCTGGAGGGGCAGATGATCAAATCACAAGAAGAAAGGTAAGGTCACAGCTATGAAAAAGGCAGTGAGAGAAAGGTACCCAGGGGAATGAGAGAGAGACTTGACTGAGTCTGAAGGATCAGAGAAACTTCCATGAGGAAGAGTGCTTTGATTTGGGATCAGAGGGTGGGGTAGGAATTTAGAAAATGAGCATGCTGTTAGCCACACAATTTGCACAGGGACACTGCAGTAGGAGAAGGTGAGCAGTCTGGGAAAGCAGGAAAGACCAGTGGCTGCAGAGGGGAGAGCTGGGAGTGCGGTATGGAATAAGACTGAGGCTGGAGAGATAACCAAAGAGTGCGGTATGGAATAAGACTGAGGCTGGAGAGATAACCAAAGATTGGACCTTCACTGGGCCTGCATCCTGTAGAACAAATTAGACAAGGGTGTAAATAAATGAACAGATAGACCAGTGAGGAGGTCATTGTGCAGGTGACAGTGATTTTGACTTACATTTGGTGTAGGAATGAGCAGTAGAACTTAATGACAGGTCAGATGTAGGAGGGAGAAGGAAGTGTCACGGCTGGTATGCTCATGTTGGTTTAGGGTTATGTGGTGGCCACCTTCCCTGGAATGCCATACTTTGGAGGAGTAGGGGCAGGGTGAGAGTGGGGGGGGAGATAAGACTACAAGTTCTGGTATGTGTTTGAGTTAACTTTGCTATAGCCAAAGTTGGCAGTTGAATATATGGAAAGCAAAGAAGAAGTCTGTGCTTGATATGGAAGCGTGGGTCATTTGCATACACATGTTGTTAGAGTGGTGACCTTGTATAAGATTTCTTAGGGAACAAGTATAGAATAGGGAGTTGACGATGGTCTAATAGACAAAGGGAGAATATCATCACTAATGACTGGATGGAGGAAGATGAACCTGGAAAGGAGAAAAAGGGCAGAGGCTAGAAATGTGGAAAGAAAACTAGAAGAATGTGGTGTCATAGGAGCCAGGGGTGGAAATGTTTCAAGGAAGGTATGATTAACTGTGTTCAGTGCTATGAAGTCAAGTGATGTACAGAAAAATGCCCATTGACTCGAGTGATTCTGATCCACTGGAGGTCATTGATGATTTAGCAAAAGCTCTCTGGGAGGATTATTTGGGAATAGATGCCAGATTAGTGTGGAATGAAAAATTAATAGGAAATAGGGGAAAATAAGGATACATCTTCGAGAAGCGTGACTGTGAAGTAGGGAAATGAGATAGGACAAGGACGGTTGATGGCGGAAACATGTATGTGTCTGTAGGGGCTTGTGTGTGTCCAATTTGATTGGAAGGGGGCTGTGAGTCTTCTGACTTGTTGTCCTTTTATTATGAAAGAGGCATAAGCATGGCAAGCCAATGTGAAAGCTCCAGGAGAGAAGAGTTAGAAAGTATGTGAGATGAAAGAGATCAGGTAAGGGTGCCGAGAAGTCAGGAGTGGCGGGGTGTAAAGCCCACGCAGAAGGGTTAGTATCAGAGAAGTAATGAACACCCCCTCTAAAGTGGAGGGAAGCGGTGGGGCTGGCTGCAGGGGCGGTAGGTAGGGAGTTCAGAGGGACCCTGTCTGGGGGCTGAGCTTCTCTGGGTAATAGGTGAGGCCATCTCCTCCCAGGGAGGGGAAGAGGCAGGCATGCAGAGTTAAGTCCGTTTCGGATTGGCTCCACTGCACTGGTGACTTGTTGTAGTGGCTTTGGCTGTCCGGGTCCAGCTATGGAAGAAGCAGATAGCTGAGTCTATCCAGGGCTGGAGTTTGCCAGGTGGGTGAAAAGAAAAGAAGAAGGGCAACAAATCACCACAAACTTAGTGGCAGAATTATTCTCTCACACTTCTGGAGGCCGGAAGTCCAAAATCAAGGTGTTGGCAGAGTTGGTTCCTCCAGGCTGGAGACTCTGAGGGAAAATCTGTCCCATGCCTCTCTGCTAGCTTCCAGTAGCTGCTGGGCAGTCATTAATGTTTCTTGGCTTGTTGTGGCATAACTGGAATCTCTGCTTCTGTCTTCACATGGCACTCGCCTTGTGTCTCAGATCTCTCCGATTCTCTTGGAAGGGCACCAGACATTGGGTTCAAGGTCCACCATAAATGAGGATCATCTCACTCAGAGATCCTTAACATAATTCTATCTGTAAAGACCTTATATCCAAGTAAGGTCATATTTCCAGGTACTGGGGGTTAGGACTTGGAAATGACATTTGGGGGACACAATTCAATCCACTTTAGCATTGAGCTTTATTATGTTTTTTAAGATTTTATTTATTTATCTTTAGAGGGGAAGGGGAGGAGAGAAATATCAATGTATGGTTGCCTCTCGTGCGTCCCCCGCTGGGAACTGGCCTGCAACCCAGGCATGTGCCCTGACTGGGAATCGAAACACAATCCTTTGGTTCACAGGCCCGCGCTCAATCCACTGAGCTAT
>PVKM010030776.1:0-17134 GCA_004027735.1 Carollia perspicillata
CCACTGAGCCAAACAAACCAGGGCAAGATGCTGGAATCAGTTAGTAGGGAGTGATTTCTTCTCTGTCTCATTCATTTTTTAAATTTGTCACTTAATCCAATTTTTTTATTTTCAGGGTTTGTGAAACTTTTCTTCCTTGAAATCTCCTTAAAATTCTAATATTATTCCAATTAAAACCACATAAAAGTCAAATGAGTTATTATAAAAATATTAAATGAAATAATGATTTGATAACTGTAGGAATTGTTACTTATTTAAAGGAAAAAATAATCAACAAAGACCACTTCTGGGATGCCTGCTGTCATAGTATACATCACTCTAAGTAGAAATCACACAGTTTCAAAATATTGACTTTAAAGTTTTATAGTTTAGATTACAGTAGTAAACTATTTAATTTTAGACTCATAAAAATTACAAGTGTAATACAAAGAATTTCTGTATGCTCCTTACCTAGATTTCCCAAATGTTAATGTTTTTACCTTATTTACTCTAAAAGTATATATATATATATATATATATATATATATATGTATATATATATATCCATTTGAAAGAAAGTTGCAGAAAAATACCTATTTATCTTTATTGCTTTATTATCTAATTCCTAAAATCAAGACACTTTAGTCTAATCATCATAGTTGGAAAATTAACATTGTCAAATAATATATAGCACAGGTGGCAAACGCAAGGCCCGCTGGCCGAAACTGGCCCTCCACTTTGTTTTATCCAGCCTGGCACCTTGTTTCTACCCAGCGGCAGTTCCGAGTTCCTTGCCCCTAGTTAAGAAGTAGTTATAGTTACACAGTGCTAAAATTACATTTGGCCCTTTGAAGGCAATTGTGAGGCTGATGTGGCCCCCAGTGAAAGTGAGTATGACACCCCTGATATATAGTATTCGGCATTTACTAAGACTTACAGTTTGACAACTGCCTCAATAATATTCTTTATAGTAAAATAAAATTTCAGATTATATGAATTCTATTTGACTGTCATGTCTTTTTAGTCTTCTTAGTCTACAGTAGTTTTTATTTTTGTATGTGTGTCTCATCAGATGAACTTTTCCATGAGTAGGTCAGATATTTTGTAGAGTATCCTTTAGGTGTGTTTTTGGATGTTTCCTGATGAGGAATATATTATATTTGCTTTTTTTTAAAGCACCACATTCATAATGTTGAATCCTCTTCTGTGCGTTATGTTAGGAGGGGTATGATTTTGACTTGAATTTTACTGATGATGGTCCAGTTTTTATCACTTGCCTGTTAGTTTCTTCATTGTAAAATTATAATTTTTTCCCATTGTAATTAAAAGCATCTGAGCTAGGATGCTTGTGGGGAAGCTTTGAGACTATGTAAATATTTGTTTACTTGTGAAAATTTCACCCCTAGTTTTAGCATCCATTGATGACTACTGCCTACATATTATGAGGAGTAGGTGATTCTTGGCTGAGGGCAGGAAGTAAGAAAAAGAATCCTGTAATAACTTTATAGTAACAGAAGGCAAAGTAGCTCTCAGAGATTAATTAGAAAATGTCAAAGCCATTTAAAGAAATACCACTGGCCAAATCTGAGACAATTTGAACATCGAAATAATACTAGTGAAGAATTATAACTGAATGACTAAAATAAGAATCAGTGGAATTGTTCTGAAACAAATTAGTTAAGAGAGTACTCTTCCTCACAGGTGATATCCAATCAGTAAATGTAGAAAGTAATAGAATTTGATGATGACCTTATGAAAAGAGCTTTAATAAGGAGCAGCTTAAGTACTGGGCTTCAGAAAAGGGAGGGATTACCATCAAAGTACTAAATTGTGCAGATCTTGGATTCTAAGGTCATTGGAGAAGCATTTTGTGTACTTCACAATCATCTATAAAGTAGATTTTGTACTAGGCATATATAAAACATGTAGTACCATTCCTGACATGGTTTGAAGTTAAAGGAGAAGTAAACTTAAAGCAGAACGATAGTTGGCAAGGCAGAGAGTAGACTTCGATGGGAAGTCCTCAATTATGATAGTTAGCTATTTTCCAATTAGCAGGGGCCCACAACCTACTAGAACTCTTAGAGTCATTGTCGTGCTCCCATAGCCAGTGAGTTAATATACAAGTATACCAGACAGAACTAGGCGCCTCTCATTCAATTCCTACAATGAGAAAGAGAACATTGCTTTCATGGATAACAGAGACCTATTGACTTTCACTGAGGACTAGTTGGCTTTAAAGATCTAATGAAGTTACCAAATACAGCAGCATGTGAGACATAGGAGAATTTCAGGTAGATGAGTAGTACTATGTCTACATAAAAACAAAGCATACTCTTTGATTACCTGCTGCAAATGTAAGCAAAAGTGCACATTTTTTCCCAGGAGAAATGTTTGCTATATTTGCCATCAGCTCTTTAGAGAGACAGGCAGAGAAACTTACTGTATTTTAAGAAGCAATTTTGTGTGGCAAAACTGTACTCTGAATATAAGTTAAGGCCAAGGAAACTGTAAATGCAGTATGTGCACTGGCATGTGTTTGGGTAGGGAAGGCAGAAGAGATTGTAAGTAGACTTTTGCCTCTCTTCTCGATCCAAAAGTTGGAAAGGGCTCCCAATATTGGACTGTAACTAGAATCTGGCATACATGGCTATAGGGGAAATGGAGTCAGTAAGGCTCCCTCACAGGGCCCAATGACTACTATTCCCATAGCCTTGAGAATGGGCCCTCGTGTGCAGAATCATGCTTTTTTATAGAGTATTTTGGCACCCTGCCGGCCTTTTGAGTATTTAGTATATAAGAGAGTTGGGACCTCCCACAGCGTGACATGCAGCTTGCGGTGTGCATGGATTGCCTCACCCCAGAATAAAGGCATGTCAGACACCTCAACAGCTCCTCGAATTTTCTTTGGTCTGCCCGAATCCCTCGTAAATCTGTACAGCCTTGAACGGTCACAACACAATGGAACATGATTGAACCATAGTGCACCAGAAATGAAGCCAAGGGATTGATGGGAAGTGAATGACTCACAGAAATTAGTGGCCTGGGAATTGGAGATATTGTTAAACTGAAATGGTAGAAAGGACTGTAAAAGAGGAAAACATTCTTCTTTTGTAATGTTCTTCCCTGTGCTTGTCACACTCTTGACACCATGATCTCCCTTTAGTTCAATAAATGCAGCACATCTTTCTCAACACAGCACATCTTTCCCTGGCTCGGGAAGCATACACGTGCCATTCTATTTGAAATGCTGTTCTTTTTACCATCTGCTCCTTTTCAGCATCAGGAGTGTCCAACTCACAGCCAGAGGGTCGCATGCAGCCCAGGATGTCTATGAATGTGGCCCAACACAAAATAGTAAATTTACTTAAAACCTTTCTCTAGCCCATCAGTTTTCGTTAGTGTTTGCGTATTTAATGTGTGGCCCAAGACAACTCTTCTTCTTCCATGTGGCCCAGAGACGCCAAAATGTTGGACACCCCTGAATGTAACTGCTATACCTCATTTAAACCTCATATCTAATATTCTTTCCTTTGGAATTCTTCTTTAATATTCCTTACCATATCAGATTTTACAAAAATAAGATTTTATTTAATTGTTATAGCCAAATATTGAATATAGTTAAATTTAACACTAGTTTATGTGATTCTTTAATTAACGGTTGTCTCCCTCATTGGTCTATAAGTTTCAGGAGGTCAGGTATTGCTTTGTGTTGTTTTGTTTCTGTTTTTTGCTTTTGTTTTTTCTTCCACTTTTTCAGTATTCTCTAAGACAGGATATTTCCTGGCACACAGAATGGTCTAATTAATGACTAATTAAACAAAATAACAAAGGGATGCTGAAGGTGGATATCAAAATAAAAGCTCATGATGTACTACCAGACAAAGCATTCAACAAAATGACTGCTAAAGAAATTGCCATTCCTTTTCCTGGATAGTTCCTCTATGTTCAGAGTATTTTTTTTAAAGAGTCAAGCATGGCCTCATTGTCTTAAAAGCATCAACTATGAACAGACACAGAAGTTTTAAAAATTTTTTATAACAAAACCATCCCTACTACTAAAACACATTCTCAGATTTTAGATGAAAAATTTCTGTTTCAGAAATACAAAAATTTGTACTCCAAATCACAATATAATGTTAGTTTAGCAAAAACTCCAGCGTGGATCTTATGAATACATATTTCATGTGCTAGATAGATATAGTGCATCAACAATTCAGCTCATGTAATTTGTTAATGGTATATTGGTATATGGGGTTTTTAATGGTAGTTTGTTCCTTAAATTACACTATTTCACCTCTTTAACCCTGCCGAAGGTAAGCATTACTAAGCTTTCAATTTAGTTGCAAAACACAATGCAAAAATACTAAAATAATTTTTAAATAACAAGTTACACTTACTGTTGTCAGCTAGATGTTACGTTATAATTTACTTCCATAACAATACCACCAATAATATTTGATGAATATATTATCATTAAAATCCCATATTTCTAAATAATCAATTTGTTTTCTGAATTCAAACAAAATGTTGAAAAAAACTTAAAGTATTAGATTCTACAGGCTAAATAATAAATAAAAATGAACTATGGCTGGTGTGGCTCAGTGGATTGAGCACGGGCCTGTGAAGCAGGGGGTCGCTGGTTTGATTCCCGGTCAGGGCACATGCCTGGGTTGTGGGCCAGGTCCCCAGTAGGGGACACATGAGAGGCAACCACAGATTGATGTTTCTCTCCCACTCTTTCTTCTTCCCTTCCCCTCTCTCTAAAAGTAAATAAATAAAATATTTTTTAAAAAAGTTGACTGATGTTGACAAATAAAAATGAAAGTTTGACAACTGCTAGCTAAATTTTAATTTCATGCTTAATTACAATATCTGGATATTCTACTATGTTCATGATTCTTTTATATTTTTATTATCTTAATTATGTGGTCCTAAGTTACTTCAAATTTGTGCCAGTGAAGGTATTTATTAAATGTTTATGCATGATGTATAATGACTAAGTTTTAAAAAATAAACATTTATGGAGGCTGGTTGTTTCTTGGCAAAACTATTATTTATTGAAAAAACAACATTTTGTAGAATCCAAGTGACTTTTAACAAAGGAGCATTATATTTATATAAGAGACCTATGTTTTTCACATTGGTAAATGCTGAATATTGAGAGAAAATTTTCTAGATTTTCCAAATAATTTCAATACCTAGAAATACTTTTCTATTATTTTTGCAAAGCAAAAATTTCAGAAAAAAACTTAGAAAACATTCCTTGCATCTATAATTTTAATGTTTAGGAAAATATAATTTTATCACTGTATAAGTTCTGTCTGGAGAAAGTTCAATCACTGTTAATATAATGAGAAAAGTTTGTGGGACACTGAGGTAACCTGGTAGCCAAGGAGAGTGGACTGGAATGCACATGAATGAACAATGGGAACTTCACTGTACTAGTCATTGGGGGCAGTAGACATCATTAGGTGAACATGTGTACTGTGTGGCTATCACATTTAAAATGACTGACCAAGTAGAGCAGCAAATCTGCATCAGATTTTGCACTCCTCATAACCTTGAACATTCCTCCATGGAAACTCTTTGGATGATTCAGAGGGCCACTGCTAGGGGCAACTGGTTATTGGCAGCTTCATCACGACAACGTGCCCACTCATGCATGATATCTTGTGCAGAGATTTTTGGCAAAACATCAAGTCGCCCAGGTGAATCAGGCACCCTACAATCCAGATTTGGTGACCTGTAACTTTTGGCTTTTTCCAAAACTGAAATCATTTTTGAAAGGGAAGAGATTTCAGACCATCAGTGAGATTCAGGAAAATATGATGGGGCAGCTGATTACGACGACTGGGAGAACAGTGTGAGGTCCCAAGGTGCCTACTTTGAAGGGGACTGAGGCATCATTGTCCTGTTTACAATTTTCTTTTATCTCAGATTTTGTTCAATACCTGTCTCTATTTTTCACATTTCATGGCTGGATACCTTCTGGACAGACCTCAGTATATTTAAAATGCATCCATTTTTTCCTATCAACATGCATTCGGTTTTTATTTTCCACTTCTTTTTTCCTTAAAAATATGAGACTCCAGATATTTTTTGTTTGATATGTTAATATTATATGAAATTTCCATCCTCATAATTTATTAATGTCAACATTTGTATAAAATTCTTTATTTGCCCAGTGACTTTTCCATATCTATTTCTTTTATCACAATAATTCAATTATAATTAGGGCAGAAACCATTCCTTTATACCATTTATGAAATGAATATTTACAGAGATTAAAAGACTTTCCAAGATCAGACAAGGTATACGGTGGGGATCTTAAACTTGAATCCAGTTTTTCTTCTTTTGAATCCAGGATTTCATCTATTATCACAAGCTCCTTTTTATTAAATTTCATAAGGTCAAATCACCTCAAATCTTAAACTTGCAGAAATCCCTTTTATCCAAATAAGTATTCAATTATTCTATAGTTAAGTTAGTAACTAGGAAATTATTTTATTAAAAATATAGGTCTTGACACCCTTAAGTTTTTCACATTTTAAAATGCCCATTAAGCATAGAAGACATAAAGAGGAAGCATACTCAATCCATATATGCCATTGTCATACAGGCATAGAAGTAATTGCTATAAGGGAAGGATATACAAAGTGCAGTGGCAACATGCAGATAATCTAAGATTGTCTGGAGGGTAGAGAGAGTCTTCCTCAGAGGACTCTGAATGGGGAACTGTTCACCAGGTGGCTGTGTATGAGGACGAGATCATCAAAACAGAACGCACCACCTCTGCAAAACCATGTATGAATGGAAGGCCGAGAAAAACATTAGTTTAGGTTCACTGTGATTTAAAATGAGAAGTTGGTATGGTTTTTTGTACTTGTTTTATGTCATATATATATTTATTTGTATTTTTATTTCAATTTTTCTTTCTAATTAGAAAGCACATTAACTCCAAAGACCCTTTATGTTATCAATTTCTTCAACTTTCATGAAACCTAATGCAGTTGGTGCTTAATGAGTGAATGCCAGAGGACACAGGTGTTTTGGTTCATATCAATATAATAATGAGTTTCTTTTTTCTGAGCATCTCTCCATCTTTTCATTTATTTCTAGTAACAAGTAAATTATGATTTTATTTTCATGTTTGTATTAGTGTCCTGTTTTTTCAATTTTTATTGTGATTTCCCCACTACTATTCAGTCTCCTTAAACCCCCTCCCCACCACAATCACCACACCGTTGTCCATGTCCACCACACCTTTTTCCTTTTTGCTCAATCCCTCCACCAACTGCACTCCCTTCCCTTTGTTGATATACTGCTCTGTATCTATGAGCCTGTCTCTATTTTGCTTGTTAGTTTAGTTTGTTCATGAGATTCCACATATGAGTGAAATCATATGGTATTTGTCTTTCTCAGGCTGATTTCACTTAGCCTAATGTTCTCCAGGTCCATCCATGATGTTGCAAAGGGTAAAATGCTCTTCTTTTTTATGGCTGAGTAGTATTCCATTGTGTAAATGTTCCATAGTTATTTTATCCACTTGTCTACTGATGGACACTTGGGCAGCTTAGTGTCCTATTTAATGTGAAATAAACTTATATAAAATATTCCTACTATGAGTAAGTGTGTAGATGATTTTATTTTTTCAACTTAAAATAATATAATACATCTGTATTGAGTACTTGCCAGAAGGAAAGAAATATGTCAGTTCCCAGAGGTTTTCAAATTATGGTAGAGATTAAGAAATTATTGTATATTTAAGTAAGTTGTCAAGGTGGAAAAAAGAGAAAAACCTCTCATTTTTTAGCAGGAGGCATGTATGAAAGGCATGGGGACCCACAGAAATCTTGCTTTATTAGAACTTGTACACATATTTGCTGTTTCCAAGCACTTCATCTCCTGTAAATCAGTTACTAGAGTAAAATTGTACATTTAAAGAAATGACTACAGGTGTAATTGGTTTCATAAACTAACTTTACACTTCAAATACTAAACTGTCCATCCAAAACGACAATTGGCCACTTGTGAAAGAATTCTAACAGAACCCTTTCAAATATCACTATAACATTTTATTTTGCAAAATAATTGATTATTTACATTGCCAAAAGCAATGTATTTTTCTAAGGAGGTTTCACAAAACACTATTCTTAACATATTTATTTCTGTCATAGATATCCAGAAGTTATAACTATTTTGAAGTTTGTCCTTACTTTGCTGTTAACATTTTTAATCTATGAAATTTCATCGGGACTTTTCAGACTGGAAACATGAAAGTCTGGAGACAGGCCTGGCTCTAGGGACAAGTTGCACTGTCAGTATTTGACAAGAGCGAAGTGTGTTCAGATACCACTATAACAATAAGAATCTGTACTGGAGAAACATACTGTTATGGTTAAGAAGAGATTCACTGGGGAAGGATTCTAAGTAATAATTCTCTTCCCAGAGACCATACTGCAGACATAGTATTGGCTTTATTGAGGGCAGAATTTGAGACACACCTTTTTATCAAAACTCTATCTGATCATTCACTCTTAATTATTTGGTGTTTATATATGTTTTTACTAATTCTTCATGTAATATTTACTATGGAACTATTAAACATACAAAAGAATCTAAAGAACAGTGAAAATAAACCAAAAAAAACAGAGATAGATACAGAAAATAGAGGTATGGTTGCTAGGGAATGGGGTTTGGGAGACTGGGTGGAAAAAGCGAAAGGATTCAGAAGTACAGATTGGTTGTTGCAAAACGGTCATGGGTATATAAAGTACAGCATAAGAAATATAATCAATAATGTAATAACTGCATAGGATTCTAGTTGGGTACTGAAAATATCAAGGGGAACATTTTTAAAGCATGTGATTGTCTAGCCAGTGTGCTGTACACCTAAATCTAATATAAAATAACACTGAATGTAAACTGTAATTGAAAAAATTTAAGAAAACAGTATTGTATTGTGAAAATACATTCCCACTAGTAGTGCATGAGTGACCATGGATTGGGAACCTGAACTTGATTAAAGAATGAGAGCAACTATGGAATAAAAAAATTTTTCAAACTGTGGTGCAAGGCTGATTTATGAAGAGAGAGACATGCAGTTAGAAAATTTCTGTGCCTGGTACTTGTATGGTCATTGCGAGCCATAAAATCTTACATTTGTAAATTACATAATACTTTAGATGTTAATGTAGAGGATAAATAAAGTTAGCACTCATGCTCTGAGGAGCAAAGCAGGCAGGACAGAGAGATTCTGAGATCGTTTTTGTTTGGATATAGCAAAAAAAAAAAAAAAAAAAGTGACCAAAGAATTTGGAGTCTTTCAACAAAAAATGTACAGTTTTAGTATTCTGTGATTAATTTTCTTTTGTTTTTGCTGTAACACTTACTTTTATCTGGATTCAACCACTACTACCCCAACCTTTCTCACTGATGGCAGCCAAGGAGAGTGGACTGGATTGCACATGAGTGAATAATGACAACTTCACTGTACTAGCCAGTGGGGGTGGTAGATGCCATTGAGTGAGCATGCGTACTGTGTGGCTGTCACATTCAAAATGACTGAACAAATGGAGCAACAAATCTGCCTGAAATTTTAAATTAAGTTTGAACATTCCTCCGTGGAAACTGTTTGGGTGATTCAGAAGGCCACAACTATGGACAACTGGTGATTGGAATCTTCATCACAAGAATGTTCCCGCTCATGTATCATGTCTTGTGCAGAGTTTTCACAAATTACCCAGCTGATTCAACCCTCTACAGCCCAGATTTGGCACCCTGCGACTTTTTTTTTGCACAACTAAAATCACCTCTGAAAGAGAAGAGATTTCAGACCATCAAAGAGATTCAGGATAATACAATGGGGCAGCTGATGGTTATTGAGAGAACTGTGTGAGGTCCCAAGGTGCTTACTTTGAAGGGGACTGAGGCATCATTGTCCTGTGTACCATATTTCTTGTATCTTCTTCAACAAACATCTGTATTTTTCATATTACATGGCTGGATACCTTCTGGACAGAACTCATACCTTTATGGAACTTCCCTTTTGGTTAAAATACAAATCATGTTTCTAATTAAAATATGCAACCCAAACCATAATTCTGTAAGTATTTTTCCCATCAAATCACAGTTAAATTTTAATTATATTTAATTATAAATTTTCAAGTATTTCCTAATGGGTCTAAGCTACTTTTCATAGGTATTAACTTGTTAAAGTCCATGTTTAATATTAATAGCTTTCTACTTCCTTTGGCTGTTTGGGATTAGCCTAAATACAGCAACACTGTCTCCACCTGAATCTGGCATTAATTCCATTTGTAGGGATTTCTAGCAGTATGTGCAGGTTTCTCAGGAACAAAAAAATCCTTCTGTTTAGCTTCATATTTCAATACTGTCTCTTCTTATTCTGTTAAGAGGAAGGGAAGGAAAGAAAAGAGAATAAAGAAAGGGAGGAGAAGAGAGAAGGAAGGAAAGAATGGAATGAAGGGGGAAATTTTCATTGAGAGAAAACATCTTAAGAACATATACAATGTTTCATTGAGAAATATGTTTAAAAAGGTCTTTGGAATTCAAAGTAAGAAGAAATGGTAATGTCATCTTTATGCTTTATCCATTCCTTATATTCCCTACTTCCTGGAGTCGACAATGCTTCTCATTTATGACTTGACCAACTAATTGAGTAGAAAATAAATCAATTAAGTAGTTAAAAGGGAGATTGCATAATATGAATAATAATTGCATGTAACTCTGAAATTAGATCTCTCTATTTTACAGATCTTAGAAATACATTATAAAATCCTATGATTTTACTTAATCTTTTGATTAGGCCTTGGGCCAAGGACTTGTTAACAACAGCAGCTGTTGTGAATCCAAATGCAATCTATCCTAAACTACTTTTACTTTTAATGATTTGCAATGATACCTTTTTTGATGAAGTGAAAGTTTTTCCCCTTTTCTTTTCCCTGCAGCACAAATTAACCATTGTTGGTGCTAAGATCCAAGATGGCAGGCAGTAAGAGACTCATGAAGAAGCCTGAAGAAATTTGCAAATGTGGAATGAAAACTTCCTTAACATTGAGGAAGTTAATTTATTGACTTGCCAAGGGCTTCTTGTACTTAACAACTTGCCTATGATAAAGGGAACTTTCCAATCGAAATAAACTTTCCAGCAGAGTATCCATTCAAACCACCGAAGGTCACATTCAAAAGAAAGATCTATCACCCTAACATTGATGAAAAGGGGCAGATTTGTCTGCCAGTAATTAGTTCTGAAAACTGGAAGCCCTCAACCAAACCCGGCCAAGCAATCCAGTCTCTGATAGCACTGGTGAACGACCCTTTGGACTGAGCTATTTGAAAAATACTCTAAAGACTGTAAACAATTCTGTAAGAATGCTGAAGAGTTTACACAGAAATAGTTGAAAAGTGGCCTGTGGACTAAAATGTGCTGGCTTAGATTCTAGCAAATGTTAGTAGAGACCCCCGGCAGTGCATTCCGACACCCCGGGAAGCAGGACTCTGTGGGAAATTAACATGTTCCATGACTTTGAGTTCTGCTTGCTAACTTTCTACAGCTTTCTTAATCAAAACTGGTCTAGGTAATCTGTGAAAAAAAGGATAAAAATGTTAAGGTATTCCAAAAATGAATTGCTGGTCTTGAATGATGTTCTGCTACAGTTAGGGAGAAAGGTGGGAAATGAGCTTTACTAGGTAAACACCTGACGTGATGGAGCTCATTTTCTTGTGAATTATGCTAAAGGAAGGAAATGATTAACTTAGAACAAGCATATGTCCAAAAGAGCAATGGATTTTTTGCAAAGTTGTTATGGGAAAACTCACTCCTTTTCACCTTATATGAGAAGGGTAGAAAAGTGAGGATATCTTACAAATATTTTCACCTAGGAAACATGAAGAATTAAATAGAATATATTTTAGTTAATATGTCCCCCAAAACCCTTAAATAGAAACCCACATACTGCTTGTTTGGTGTTAATATAAAGATTTTATTCATTTATTTTTAGAGGGGTGGGGAAGAGAGGGAGAGACATCCATGTGGGAGAGATGTTGCCTCTCTCATGGCCCAGCTGGGAACTTGGCCAGCAACCCCAGCACCTGCCAGGACCGGGACTCCCAACCAGCGACTTTTCAGTTTATAAACTGGCACTCAATCTTCTGAGTCGCACCAGCACGGCTGTTTGGTGTTAATTTTAAAGAATATCCCCCAAAAGAAACTGTTATCTTAGTTATAAAGAGCTCTACACTAATGCATACTGACTGATTTTGCTACCTAATTTATCCACTAAAGATCCATGTGCTTTTCTGCAAAGCACATTACCTCCTCTGGGTAGTTAGTCATGTGTAATAATGACAGATATGGGATTTAATAGTACTTGAGATCCTATTCAATTCTGACATTTTATGATTTGTGAAATATTTTATGTTTTACATATATATATAGGTTTTATTTTTAATCACAGTAAAAAGCATATAACATTTTTGTTTTAACTCTTCAGTATGCAGTTCAGTAATGTTAATACTCACATTGTCTTATAGCAGGTCACCAGAACTTTTACATCTTGCAAAGCTAAAAACTCTATACCGATTAAACAACAATTTATTTCCTCCTTTTCCTAAGCCCCTGGTGACTACCATTCTGGATTCTGTTTCTGTGAATCTGTCTTTTTGTGATTACTTTATTTAATTGAGAATAATGTTCTCAAAGTTCATCCATATTATAACATATGACAGGATTTCCTTACTTTCTAATGCTGAATAATATGTCCAGAATGTATCCAGCCATGTAATACAAAAAATAGACATTAATGAAGATAAAAAATACAAGAAATGTTGCACATAGGACAATGACACCTCAGTCCCCTTCAGAATAGGCATCTTAGGGCCTCACATTGTTCTCCCAGCATCTCTTCCACTGTTCAAATCAGTCTGTGATGTCCTTTGTTGGAATCTTCCATTGCTGCCCCCGCATATTTTCCTGAATCTCATCTACAGTCTGAAATCTCTTCCTTTTCAAAGGTAATTTCAATTTTGGGGAAAGCCAGAAGTCCCAAATCACCAAATCTGGGTTGTAGGAGGTCTGAGTCATCTGGATGATTTGATATTTTGCCAAAAAACTCTGCAGGAGACATGATTCGTGAGCAGGTGTATTGTTGTGATGACACTGCCATTCACCAGTTGTCCATAGCCGTGTCCATTTTCATCACATTGCACCACTCAACTGATGGAGAACATTGAGGTAGAATATGACCATGGTGTGCAAAAATTTCTTCCAAACCCTGCTTTAAATTCTTTTGAAGGTGTGTGTGTGTGTGTGTGTGTGTATTCAGAAAAATATATATATTCAGACTATATATATATATATATTCAGAAATGGGATTGCTGCATCTGGTAGTTCTATTTTTGAGAAATTGCTGTATGTTTTTAATAATGGTTCAGACATTATCTACATTGTGTATTTAAAATGTATTATTTAATTAATTGTAATCATTTGAATTATGGTTTCATTTCTTAACCTTTCAAATATTTAGAAGAAGAAATTTTACAAGCCTTTTAGTGGCTGTACTCAGAAATCACTAATGTTCTTGGTAATATATCAAGTCCTGTGATGAGGCATCTGTCCAGGAAAGTTAACTAGAAAAGTTATGAGACCTAATAAAGTTGCTTTTCTTGGTTTTACAGCTACTGATACAATCAGTGGAAACAACATCTTTCATTTTCTAAATTTATTTCTGACAGACTAACTATGGATATAACAAAATAAGGGATTAAATATTCATTCTGTGAATGGGAAAGAGGGAATTAGATGGGGCTGGGTGTGATCTTTTGTCTTTCAAACAGTCTACTTAAAATCCTGAAAGAACATTGGGACTTTACAAAAGGATGGAGAGGGAGCTGTGCTTGTATGTTCCAGGCTAAAGGATTCAGAGCTGTTATGTCCCTTAATTGTTTGGAGTGGTGGCATGGTGGATAGAAAGCTGTGAGGGAGTGCCTTTTCCTTATATGGAGCTGCTATTGCAGTTTCAAATTCTCACCAGAAACACAGTTGCATAGCACAGTCTTTCGGGAGACTTCAACTAAATGAAACCACTGACTAGAATCTGGATAAAAATGTGTGTTTTTAAAGCTTATGTTCCATGAGGAATGCAATTTAAAAGGGATGACGCCTTGCTTTTTTTTTTCTGCTGCAAATATTTAGTAAAGAATAAGTAAGGCATATATTAATAATTCAAAATTGTATAAAGGGAAATAAGCTATGAAAAAGTGTACAATGGGAAGTTTATAAAAGATTTGATTTTTTCAGTGTTCATTCAATTGATATTATAATTTTATTTAATAATGTATTACCACATAGACAAAAATAAATATGATGATAAGATTTTGCATACCTATGTATTTAATGCATCAAAACTCCATGTTATATATGCCTGCCATTATTATAAATCATTTGGAAACAGGACTGAGAGATATCTAACCAACTAAAGAAGACAGAAAAGACAAAATGTACTGAAATTAAGAGTGTACAATTGTTATGATAGAGAGCTGCTCAGATTTACAAGATTTCATGGAGCAAGACCATATAATTAAGGGCTTTGTGTGTTACAATAATTAGTTTGAAATCTATGGTGAACCATTGAAGAGCTTTAATTAAGGTCAGGGTACTATATGTTCAGGTTTATTTTGGAAAGATAGTTCTGGCAGTTCTTAGAATTTTGATTAAAATGAGGTAAAGTAAAGTTAAAATACTGGTTTGGAAACCACTGCAGTAGTACAGGAAAGAAGCAGTGACAGATTCAGTGCGGAAATGAGAGGACAGATTACAAATGTGTTTATGTGACCAAAGAGATACAAATGGTGATTATTATGAATGAGAAGCATAAGAGAAAGGACAAATAAAATATGCTTATAAATCTTTCTAACAATGTGGGAGGGGGTGTTTGGGTAGGGCACGAAATAACAATGGAGGAAAAATGGGGACAACTGTAATGTATGACAATAAAAAAGTAAATAATAAGTCTATTCATTAGGAAGTTAGAGGAATATCCCTTTTTAAAAACAAGATAGACTACAAAACGAATCATTGAATCATCAAATCCAAAAAAATGAAATGAAATGAAATGAAATGAAATAAAATGAAAGAAGGTAAAGTTCATTGTCTGGCTTAGCTGTATATAATATATTGTTATAATTAGAAAGAGAGTGAAGGAATGTAACAAGAGTTAAATAGCTTTATGTACTATATAGAAAACTGAACAATACTATACGAAGTTGAAATATAATTAAGGAATGTATAACGATGTTAAAAAGAAATATGAAATTAATACTACCAGTTATAATTGAAGGAATTAAAAATGTTTATTGCTGGGAAGAGAGAATCTGAGGTAGTGTCCATTGAGGGGAAAAGAGTTATGTTCCATCTTAACATTTGGTTTGTTATTTTTATTTTAAAATTATAAACACAAGTCATTGTACTATGTTAGTATTAAAAGTTAAACTATTAAGAAAATAGAACATGTAAACATTAAATGAAAAAGCAGATTGAAACTTAATGCTTTAAAGTAAATATCTGGTTAGCACATATATACAGATATGTAAAAATTGATTTATTATAAATATTGACTATTCTTATCTATGAGCAACAGCATTACAAGTAATCAACACCCACCCATTTTATACTTAAAAACTAATAATAATTAGAATATTGAAATGTTTTACTTATTTTTTCTTGATTTTGAATTCCTTATTATATGCTGGTTCCTAGACACTCGATTTTTTAAAAATTATAACTATATTCATTTTTTACAAAAACAATATGCCTGTGTTATAGATGAACACAGAACCACACAGTTGTAAGTAATGTACATCTAACATGTTCAAAAGTAAAGTTACCTTGAAGACAGGCAATAGACTTCAGTATCACAGGTGTGGTCATACTGGTCACAGTGAGTTTCAGGTATTGTTCCGTCGCTGGGTCCTGCAAGCCCCTCATTCCTCAGCTCCAGGAAACCCATTGGAACTAATGAGTCAGGGATTATGTCTGTCTTGCTTATCATTACATCCCCAGGAGCTATTGCCCGAAACATATGAGGTTCCTAATACATATTTATTGAAGACTTAATAAGTTTCTATAGAGACAAGCACTGCTTCTGCCTTTGCTGTCATTTTAGAAAAAATATTCCCCATTTTAACTTTGTAAAAATGTTCATGTGTGGTTTATTTTACAATGAGTATTATTCATTTATTCATTTTACATTAACACTTTAACAAATGTAGAATTTGATTTAAGTGTAGTATTTGAGAAGTAGTCAAGTACTCGTTTCCCCAAAAGCATAACTGATATTTCTGGCACTACTTTTCAAAAACCCACAATACCTCCACTGATTTCACATGACAATCTTATGGTATATTAAAATGGAATAATTCATCATTCACAAATTTATTAATTTTTTGCTTCCATGGTCTAGTGCCAGTATCATACAGAATTAATACTTTAGTGTTATGAAATGAATTAATATGAGAAAATTTCTGCTATTTTTAAAATTTCAAATTACTCTATAAATATGAATGAAGTTCAGTGCCAAAATCTACTTTTTATCAAACTTTTCCCATGGAATACTTTTTGACCTGTATTCTATTTTATGGAATCATAAATCATATAAATCATTTATTAATCATATTGGTATATTGATGTGTATTATTATTAGCTTTTTATGGCATATAGTTACCATATTTTTAACACTGTTGCATTATTTTGAGTGGCTTGCCTATGTGTATGTAGTTACATTTATTTTCTCCTACTAATTCAAAGAAAAAGCTTTAGCTTTTAATAAAGTATAGTTTTCCAAAGCAACAAACAAGAAGTGTTGGAGAGGTTGTGGAGAAAAGGGGACCTTAGTTCACTGTTGGTGGGATTGCAGACTGGTACAACCACTATGAAAAACAGTATGGAATTTTCTCAGAAAACTAAAAATGGAACTGCCTTTTGACCCAGCAATTGCCCTGCTGGGATTATACCCCAAGAACCCTGAAACACCATTCCAAAAGAACCTGTGCACCCCAATGTTCATAGCAGCACAATTTACAATAGCCAAGTGTTGGAAGCAACCTAGGTGCCCATCAGTAAATGAATGGATCA
>PVKM010030777.1:0-17115 GCA_004027735.1 Carollia perspicillata
TGCCCATGTATCTGAATGCCGTTTGGGAAATAAAGAACTTCTTTTCGCCCTGGCTGACAAGGCACATTAAGGGTTATTCCAGACCTGGGCCTGGCTGGCCCCAGGACCCTTCACTAGGACAGCAAGTTGCTCAATTAAACATTTTAAGTAGCTTTGTGGACATGATATTGCACAAGGGAAGGAGTCAATTAAGGATACCATGCTAATGAAACTTACTCCTTAAGGACAGTGTTGAATCAACACTAGGGACGTTTCCAGAGGTATCAAATACAACAGAAGGTTAGGTCCACATCCATAGTTTCTTTGACGCGATAGAACAGGTCTCACAGAAGTTAGGATAGCACATGTGCAAACTTAAAAACTTCATGTTGCTCTTGACCACTGAGCAGAGGATATGTGAGAAGCAATGCCCGAATGAGTCAAGTGCTCGAGAGGAAATGGGAAACCTGGAGAGGAGCCATCTGTTTTCATTGAGAAGAACAGCACCTCTCATAAACGTTTTAGAATACATCTTAAAAGATACTGTGAACCTGTAGCTACTGAAGAAAAATGAAAACTAGTAATTTTCAAGATCCGAGTACTTTTTTCCTTGACTTGTGTTAGAATTATCCTATTATCTATTTGGCATTTTCAATTTCAACTACAGGTGATAGAATCAATATAAGATTTTTGACAAATCAAAGTGCACATTTAGAAGTGCATTTTATTTTGCCTCAATAAAACATTAGCAAAATGAACCTGTTTTCTTTGTAACCAAGTGCTCAATATCTGAACTCATTCCTTTATTGAATGAGTATTTATATGATGACCTTATAGTTTATTAAATAAGTTTATTATATGATTCTGTTGACTATTAATAGGGAACTAAGTATAATTAAAAAATTATATACTTGTTTAAATAATTTTTTGACCTACAAACTGGTTTTACTATATTGGTAGAGATATAAATAAAATGTTTTTTCAAAGACCATTTAAAAACTTATTTTTTCCTAAAATAAAAATAACATATCTGTGTAGATTAAAGAAAATTTTTTTTACAAATCCTTTATTTTGATTTTTGAATACAGAAAAACAAGCAGAAAATTATTCTTGGTGCCTATTCACACATTTCCTTCTTTAGCCCTGTAAGTCCCTAAGGTCCCTAAGGTCCCGCTGGTGTCTCTCTGAGATTGCTGACACCTCCCGTTGACTGTGTCTAGAGACTGTAATATTTCTGAGAACATACGTTCTCTAGTTTCTAAGGACCTGTGCATGCGCAGAGTGTATTCTACTAAATGGGTATTTCACACATGTATTTTTAGTACTATTTTGGCACAAATATTTTCTCAGATTTTTTTGGCCTTCACTCGAACTACTCGTATTTCCACAAATAGTTTTACACGATCAAACTCACCAAATAAATTGTCTTTATGCATCGTTTTGAATATTTCACCAAATTTTGATGCTGCAAAGTTATAGACCTTTAGTGGTGATAAGGCCTTTCTAAGGGTCTTGCTCACTTATTCATTGAGGTTGGTGAATAATTTACTTAATAAATATATACTAAGCACCTACAGAATAATAACAAATGTGTGAGGTAGCAAACATGAACATATATGTGGTAAAAATGGAATCGTGATATCATTGCATTTAAAGGTAACTTTTTCTTATTAGGGGAATCTCCTTAAGGGTCTTGGCTCAGCCAGCCCTTTGCAGTGTCGTTCTACAACATCTTTTCGTCTGTTCATATCTTCCCAAGCATCTTTCACTAGCCTAAGTCATTAATATGAGGTTTTAATGAATGACAGTGGCTTTTTTGTGTTAAACTTGCATAAATAATAAATACTGGAGTTGCAAATTCCAATGCCCCAAAGGCCAGGGCGATCCAGTAAACGTGTGAAGCATCTGGTAGGAGATGAAAGGCTGTGAAGGGGGGGGGAGCTGTGCTGAACCAGAGAACACATTCCCTCCAAGAGGCATCAACATTCAGTGCAGTACAAAAGTACCAGGAATGTAAAGTAGGGTAGGACTTCTGCACGAATTCTGCCCACTGGTCATCTGTTTTGTGCTTCACAAATGGGGCATTAAGCTGGAAACCGACACGACATGAATACTGCAAGATCAGGGTTCGGAGTGCATTTGGGGGAAGTGCCGTTGTGGATCGTCTCTAGAACACCTCTTAAATTTACCCCCTCTGAAGGCTCGGCCCTCCCCATTTTGTTATGGACACTGAAATGCAGGGAAGATAAGAACCCCCTGCATACTAATCACAGCGGATGAGAACAATCAGATTCCTTGCACCATTTAGCGTTCGTTCCATCCAAAAATTTAGGCTAAAGTGGGCAAAAAGAAAAAAACAAGCCACAAACATTTTCATAATAACATTTTCTGAAGTGTTAATAAAAGGTTTGTTGTTGTGGTCAGGTTAGCCATTACCAGCATGGGTGCAGAAAGACCTCAAGCTCATGCTGTATTCGTTAACTTACTGCCTAGCTTTGGTTTTTCATAAGGAAATGGTGTACAGATGGGTACTTGATGAATATTCATTGTGAAAATCTTCAATGAATACAAATATGAATACAATGAATACAAATATCATTAATTATCAGAGTTCATAAAACTTTTAGGCAGTTTCTATAGAGATACGATGAACCAAGTTTATTGTTTAGCTGCTTGCCCGGATCAGTTTTTAAGGTGGTGTAGTTCCCAGATTTGTCTTTACATTGGAATTGCCTGGGAAGTTTCAAAGTTGAGTGATGAGTATGTCTTGGTCCCGAGACAGTGGTTTAATTTGTCTGGATTGTAGCCTGGGTGTAGCCTGGGTGTAGCCAGACAGTCTAATGTGAAGACATGTTTGGGACCATTTCTGTAAGGTGAGTCCAGGCAGTTTGGCATGTGAATATTTTGACATATGGTAGGGGGTCATAACCATCTGATATTAGGCTGAAAGGAAACTGAGGGGAGAAATCTTACTGCGCCAAAAGGCTGTGCAACAGAGTAGCAGGCACGGAGGCAAGGATGCCTGAGAAAGGGGCTGGCTTCCTCGCTCAGCTGCAGCACCCAAAGGCCCACAGTTTGCCACAGGGCCATGTAAGCAAGCACTTGCTAAATTTACCTAGCTTTCGGTTCGACGTCTAGCGCTTGATTTGGGCTTCTTGCTGAGCAACTCTGTGATCTTCTGATACACTCAGCAGACTGCCCTAAAGGTATACCAGCCTCACTGAACAGCTGACCAATACCACTATGCCTGGGCTTTGGCTCAGATAAGTTTGCCTCTGTAGACAGCAGGGCAGGCGTCCCTCCCCTCGACTTTTCCAAGCTCATAATACAAAGGACAATCATGTCAGCGTTTTGCCTATTCTCATACAATGTCATCTATATAAACTTCCTGCTGATTCACCCTCCCGCCAGCAAATGACTTGCTCCCCCAGCTCTCCATGTGCTTTAATTCGATTATTTACCTCTCATTAAATGTTAGTAAGTATTATTGCCATTCACCCAGAGGGTGGCTTACTTTTAGTAATTATTACTTAGAAAATATGGCTGTGAACCGCTGCGAGATAAAAGATACAGTGTGTGGAATTACGACTGTTAATAGTGTTACTTAATTTAAAAAATTACAGTGTTTCCCAAATGAGAACATCTTAAAATATAGTTTGCAACTTGCATTTTCAGAATGAAGCCTTTTTCCTAATTTTTAACATCTTTTTATTTTCGCTGTACTGTCACTCCCATAGGTCAGCAAAACATGAACTAATACCAAGATTGCATATTCACTATTTTTAGGATGAACTATTTAAGTGAAAGTTTAAAAAAATGAGGTCAGCTTTAAGTAGGTCACTGTAAGTATAAATATACCTGATATTAATGTTATGTCATTGGCCAGAATTTCCACTGCTTACAGGAAGTAAGATCTGAATTATATGTTATGTTTAGTGATAAAAATTCACACTGAAAAGCTTATATTCTTTAGGAATACATCTCATGTATGTTTTCAAAAAATGACAAGAAAAATTTGAGTGGATAAAACATGGTTCTTATTTACAAAAATAAGTGACTAAAAAGTAGTGTTAAAATGCTGAATTGTAAAATGTAATCTTGACACAAAGGAGAGAATTTCAACTTTTAACTGTCATAAACTTTGTCTCATAATCTCTCCTCTCCATGGGCCCCGAGTCCCAAACAGCATTAGCATTCATCTACTAGAGGCAAAAATATGACACTCAATTAAATAATTTCCTTGTCACACACTTTTTGTCCTGCTTCTTTGAATAGCATTCCAGTTGCAAATTTTGTTAAAATACGAATTTCTACTTTCTAAAATGGATTTTATGTAGATAAGCATGGAGGAGAGGGAGTTTGGGCCAAACATGCCATCCGAGAGCAAACTGGAGAAGGCAGTGAGTGAGGTGACATTTTCCTGGTAGACGACAATGATCAGGCTCCGCTCAGCAGATTTCCCTCCCGTGTGATCCCACAACAGTTCACCGACTTGTCTGTGAAAGTAAAGCGTGGAGTCAATTAAAGCGTGACAACAAAGGAATTCAGTAGCAAACCCCGGGGACTTGCAGGTAAGACAAGTGTAGATTTTAATTCAGAAGTTTTGAGAGAACAGCTGCACACGAACAGCAACTTTTGATGGGAAGTGGGTCCTGACAGCAGCTCAGATCCCTGATATTTCTGTCCTGTTCATTTGTCAACACAAAGGCAGGATAGTCTTATGAGATTAAACACACTCCATGGCTAAAAATATCGTTTGACATTTCATTGAATGCATTTGATGAGACTTCACATACAATTATATTGGTATCCTTTCCAGCTAAGAGGAGATTTTTGAGGGAGGTTGAGTTCTTTTATTCAAATTCAAATATATCTTTGGTTGCCATGACATCTTAAAAATCGTAATCATATATTGTTGAGTTTTAAATGTTGGGTATAGGGTGTTTTAGTACAGACGAGAAACAATAAACTTTAGAAATGTTATTGTAAAAGTTAAGTTGCATTTGGGAACTGTTAAGCAAATTAGCAAGGAAGGACTGAAAAAGTCAATTAGCAGAGACTCTACACAACAGGAGAGGGAGTGGGGACCGTGGTGTTGATGGCTGTCAGTGTCTGCCCTGCCCTTTGACACTGTGCCGAGTGTGGCACAGCTGGTGGACAGATTGCAGCTAATGTGCCGTGGAGAAGAAAGATGGCTGGCAGGGGCGGGGGTGGACAAGGGTTGCATCATACAAGATACCAGCACTCAAGACTCTGGGGTGGTGCATGTGCCATGGCCAGCTCCGGTGAGAGGAGGGAACAGCAGGGAAGTTCTGTGAGACTTGGGATGATTAGGAGTGGGGAAAGTGGGGAGTAAATGGAAAGTAATTAATAGAGAGAGAATTATAGGGAATTTCATAGGCCCCGGAGTAACATTTCAACTGTGGGGGCAATGAGTGGCCATCATTTTTAATCTGCAAATATTGTAGCCATACTATGTGGAAGGCAGGTACCTGTAGCTCTTCAAAATGTGACTTGATTCTTCTCTTCAGATGAAATGTCTGTTGCTGCCGTAATATTCCTGCCTTCTTCCCTTTTCCTTCCATTTGAGGAACATTATTTGCCAGCTTGTTGGACACTACTCTTGTTCATTTTACTTTCAGGAACAACAGCCGGCAATGTTCAATCACACTAGTTACTCTTTAAAAAAATCATTTTTAAAACAAAAACTGCAGATGGTTTAATTTTGTAATCCAAACACAAAGGTGTGAGTGGTTAATCAGGCTGAAACAATGGCAGAGCTCTGATTTTGAAAGCTCAACAAATGCCAGCCTCACTTTTGATGTTAGCAATTTTTCTCCAGAACTGTGGGCCATAATTTTTAATGAAGGCTTTGCCCATTCATGCCTGAAATTCATGAGTATAATGTGCAGCCAGATAATCACAAGATTCGGTGTCACGCTGTGAACCATATAATTTCTGCATGTCTATGGATTAGCACTTCATGCCCCGAAATACAAGGACATTTCCTGCTCTCCCTAAACATACCATTAAATGTAAATGTGCTGACAAAATTATTATTAATTACTTTGTAACTTTGTTGAAATCATCAACAGAATTAAGTCAATTGGGATGGTTCACGAGGTACTGAAAGTAACTTAAAAAAAGAACCCGAGCAACCCAACGCCTGGTGAGAAGCAAAGTACTGATGTGGAAAAGACAGAGGTGGCACCGAAACAAGTATCGGCGATTTAGGGTGATGCTCACCTGCACGAGGGTTTCTGCTTTCAAATAAGAGAGCACAAGGAAGCACAAAAAGGCCCTGGCCAACAGAAGACAGAGAGAAGTGGCAGATTGTAAATTAGCAGGACCCTGCCACGAATCTGAAAATAACATGACATTTCTGGAAGGTGGTCCAAGGATAAAAATGCGTACTGAGAATGTGTAGATGCCCAAGCCACCTCCGAGAGCAAGGCTCCTGCATTTGTGAGCAATCTTCGCTCCTTCAAATCTCTGAATCAATGGTGTCATCTCACTGAGCATTTAAATTACTTGTTCCTGTATTAAGTGAGTTTTTCTGCATACATACATAAACATATACATATTTATGTCCTTTACATACAGAAAAGTTAATATACAAAAATCCAGGTTTCTAGATATATGGATATATATTTAATATATTAAAAATCCACTTTTTCGTACCTTTTACAATTTTATTTTAAATAATAAATGGTGAAAAGAAATGGTTGGTTACAGTGCCAAAATAATCCATCAGTAAAATTCATTTGAAGAAAGAATGCTATTTATTTTATTAAAAATTTGAATTGTACATAATTTTTCAAGACTACAACTATTGACTAAAGTGGGATTTCATTACACTGTTGAAGAAATTACTCTGTCAGCACCCTGATTCATGTTGGTGATTTGGGAGGAATTATTGTAGCTGTGATAGTAATCACAATAATGTAAAATTTATTGAGCCCAGGTGCCACAGCCTCTTCTAAAATTTTAAATCTATTGATTTATTTAGGCCCAATGCTGTTAGGCATATTTATTACCATTTCCATTTTACAGTTGAGGAAACAGAGACATGGTGTGCAGAGATTGCACAGGTATGAGTGGTTATAATCAAGAGTGTTTGTGAGCATCGGGCAGTGGGATTATTATGGATAGTGAATGACTTTTATTTGGCACCAAAAATAGATTTTTCCCAGTTAACATTGAACATAAATGCAACTTAATTAGTGCAAGTTTATGACTGTGATTACATTTTGATGAAAATGTATCTGAAATGTATTGCACAGGTCCCCACACTAACAAACAAAAAGTGATATAGATAAGTTGACCTTTTTTATTTACAGTGAAAAGAAGTTGAATTTGCATAGTGCTGGGTTTGAATCTCAGTCCTGTTATTTAGTAGCTACATATATGACCTAGGCCTTAGTTTCCATATCAGTAAAGTGTGTTGATAATTTAAATTACTTAAATCCTTTACATTACTTAGCATGGAACTCGGGGTCACAGTAGGCTACAATGAATGCTAGCTGTTATTATTTTGATTACTTCCATTATCTTAAAAGGAAAGTGAGAGTAATGTACACTATATAGGGTTTTGTGAATTAACTCAATAGAATTGCATATGCTTTCATCTCTTAATGCATGCTTGTGAGACACACCCGAGCGCAGTGTGTAGTTGTTAACATGAAATAAGGATAAAGGTTACATGAGTTGATGCAGGCAGAGCCCTTAGAAAATGCTTGGCACAGAGGAAGCACTTATTACATGTTAGCTATTGTGATGACTATAGTTTCATTTAGTTTCCATCCTTCAGTTTGTTATTCTGTTATATTTATTCCCTGTTGTTGATTTATAGTTATGGGACATTAATGTTATTGAATGCCCAGTAATCCCATAGGATGAGTTAGATCCTGGTCACCAAGACCCATAATTCATGAAGCTGAGAATTGATGTGGCCAGGGTAGTGGTGAGATCAGTTATATGTGCTGGTCTGAGGTCATTGTGTTCCTATGGACTGTCAGGGCAGAGGAATACAGTCAACAGCTCGATAAAGAAATTCAGTTGGGTTCTATACAGTCATTTGAGAATCATTGGAATTTACCTATTATTTGAAACCACTGGAGTCAGTGTAACGAATAAGAAGAGGAGTATGCTGTATTGGAGCTCCAGAGGATGTGGACATCCTGAAGAACGATGTATAAGAATGAGTAAAAATGAAATCCAGAATGACTAGTCAGAGACATGAGGAGAGAAGAACCACAGCAACTTTGGCCACCGCACATGGGTAGAGCATTTGTGGTCTACCCGCACATTCGTGTCTCCAGCAGTAGACATAGCGACCTTCCTTAGGCCTTCGTACAACCTTTGGGGTGGGTGCAACTCCTTGGTCCCGCTCTCCCTGCTTTCTCAAGATTCCTTTGAATGAAGGAGTCTGACCTCTCTCCAGGAGTGGAAATGGGCCTCCTGCCCCAGGGCACATTTTTTCTCCTCTTCCCAGAGTTGAATGGCATTGGACAAAAAACTCCTCTCTGATTTTTCCTGATAGAATAGTCCCTGCCTTGTCACTCAACCTGTCTCTTAGCTCTCGTGATCTGACCTAATGCACATCCATTAATGGGGTGCTTGGGTTGCCCTGGTGCAGAAGCTTATGTTGTCAAAAACTTACTGCTTTCACAAGTTTTTATTCTATATCTTCTCCACTTTTTCTGTCTTCCTGCCAGATGTGTCTGTTTACTGTTGCATTAAGATGGAATGGATGAAATAGATAGATAGATAGATAGATAGATAGATAGATAGATAGATAGATAGACAGATAGAGATTGAGTGGATGAATACATGAATGAGGTTATGTAGACCTCAGGTTAGAATGTTGATCACAGGACCATAACTCTTGTTTATGGCCTATGCACTTGCACATAAGTGGTCCGTGCACTTATTCCACTGAAAATGTCTCATGTCAGTTGCTTATGTTTCATACAGATAGACTAATGTGCATTTAGTTGTGTGAACTCCTGCATGGGTGTTAAGTACGTGCCTTCCTCAAAATTAATTATTTCTGCTGAACATCAATAATAACCAAGAACATGCAAATAAAAACTATAATGAGCTATCACCCCATCCCGGTTAGAATGGCTTTTATCAAAAAGGTAACAAGAGTTGGCAAGCAAGTGGAGAAAAGAGAACCCTTGTGCACTCTTGGTGGGAATGCAAATTGGTGCGGCCTCTATGGGACACAGCATGGAGGTCCCTCAAAAATTAAAAATAGAACTACCATATGCTCTAGCAAGTTCCCCTCTGGGATTCATTTTTAAAATGAAAACACTATAGTAAGTCCTTAACTTCATATTGTGCATAAGTTCTTCAAAGCTGTGACTTCAAGCAAAACAACGAGTTAGGAAATTAACTGTACCACAGGCTATTTGATGTAAACAAGAGTTAAGGTCCTATGTCATATTTACAGTAACAAAAACTTCACCAAGCTTCCAAATAAAGACCCAAAACACTTCTTATATTAAATGTTGAAATAAATGTGAGGTATACATACACTTAAGAAAGAGTAATTAAAATAAGTAAGAATACTTTTCCCACCTGCTTATCCTGGCATTTCAGGGGGCAAGGCAGGAACCCGCCCTAGACAGGGCGCCCTCCCATTGCACACTCATACTGGGACAATTGAGACATGGCAGTGCACCTCACATCCGCATCTTTGGGATGTGGGAGGAAACAAGCTCGCCTGGAGAAAACCTGGGAAGGTGGGGAGAGAATGTGCAAACTCCACACTGACAGTGGCCTCAGCCGGGAATCAATTTCTTTTTTCTCAGTGACATTACAATGAGACAACATTGAGTGGAACATTATTTGAGGACCTGCTGTCACTAAAAAAGATATATGCGACCTGCTGTTCATTGCAGCATTATTTATAATAGCCAAGACACGGAAACAAACTAAGTGTCCATCAATGGATGAATAGATCAAGAAATTGTGATATATAGTTATACAGTGGAATATTATTCAGCCGTAATAAAGAATGAAATCTTGCCATTTACATGAACAAGCAACATGGCTAGACGTCAAGTTCATTATGCTAGGTGAAATAAGTCAGGAAGAGTTAAAAAAATAAAACAAGCCCTTAGAGAACCCTGAGATGATGTGGATAGGAGAGTAAGAGAAATAAGTGAGTTGTTTTCTTTTGTTTGCTATTTTTATTTTTGGCTTTGATGTAAATAAATTGAATAAGAATTTAAAAAATAATTATTAAACCAAATGTTAAAAAATCAGCTTCCTCCAAGTGGTCTGTGTGCCCTAGAAAAACTTCATGGATGCTCAGTATATTTCGACTGGCCAGCAACATCAAATAAATGTACACGGGTAATTCTTGCAACACTAGCCCAGGGACCAAATACACTTCCTGACCAGCCTAAGTCTTGTTTTCTGGCTCACTTACATTTCCATTGTGGAATCTCGAAGGAAGCTTTACCATTGGAAGAAATCAGCTGGAAAACTTTAGAGATGCCGTACTGCAAAACTCACGTATGCTTCTTTGGAAGAAAGAGAACAATTGAGAAAATCCATCATGGTTGCATTTTAACAGAGGTCCAGACCAGCCACATTTAAGAAATAAGATGACAGGTCTTCAGTAATATTTCATTTTTAAATTGCTCACCAGGGCTTTTTATATTCCTTTTTCCAGGTTTTTATTTTTTTATTTGATTTAATCTTTATGGTATTTTTTCCCATTACCATTTAGTCCCCTTATGCCCCGCCTCCTTTTCCCAGCAATCACCACCCTGTTATCTTCTATCCTCAGGATGATTCCATGATATGATATTTAGGGACATGGAGTGTGTAAAAATACTGTAAAATCATTTTTTTCATGGTGAACTCTATATTTCTCAATCTACATTTCTATCTTTAGCGAAGTTTGCATTTCTGAAATGATCTTTCTCTGAAGTTACAGAGAGATAATACATTCAGTCAGTAAATAAATTGCTATCTTTGCATGCTTTGCCCTAAAAGCAATATTAGGTAAATGTGTGACGCCACTGAAAGCATAATGATAAAGGTTTTGGATAGTCACCATTTTGTTTGTGAGAATTCATAGAATTGGAGCATGAAAACGGAAAAGCGGGCCTTATTTTACTTCAGCCAAAATGATTGACTAAGCTTTCACTGACCCCTCCCGAAATGAAATGGTGAGCATCACTGAAATGTACTAATCTCAAGGGCATTATTGGATTGCCATTGGGAGCTCTAAAAAGTAACGTTAGTGCAGCATCCTGATTATTTTTTGTGTTTTAAGACAAATATATCTAATCTTGTGATGGCATTTAGAGTATTGAAGCCATTTATCTTATATGCCAAATCAACTGGATTTTTTTCTCAAGTATTTTGTTTGTTTGTTTGTTTGTTTTCATTTAGCATTGAGCCCTACGTTGGAATGGTCTCTTGTTTTCTCCCTTTCCGTATGGGAGGGATCTCACATTAATTGAAATGGGGAAGGAGGTAGGATGGGATTGGGCAAAATGCTTTCTTCATTCTCAGTGGTCCTAGAATGAATGGAATATACAGTGGAATGAGAGAGACCAAAGAAATAGCACCAGGGGGTTGAACCATAAACCAAATTCACAGAACTGTACCACTCCGAGGGCCTGGACTGAAACCCTGGTCAAAGACAACAAGATAAAAACATGGGATAAGAGTTTTGAAACATAGGCAACAAACTAGGAAGATTCTTTAAGCTCTGGAGCATAATAAGAGGATTTCTGAATTGGGGGGCTAGGCATCTTGGCTTTGGTAGAGTGGGCAATTAATGCAGAAGGGATGAACCCAGTGATCCCGTAAATACTCTGAGAAATGCTTAGCCAAGCTCTGACAGTATATTTTTACCACATTGTCATAACACCTTCAATAAAGTAGAAAAATAGTAAATATACAAAAATGAACATTTTGGGGAACTAGTAGTTTTTGTGGAAGAAATGAAGTTTCACGTTGTGTTTACCCCTAATGTGCCAGGGTCAACCTGAATCTCCTTAATAACAGCTTTTTGGGGAAAGCCAGCCTGAGCACAAATCACATTTTCTGAAATAAGCATTCTTTGTCACTCAAGTAGCCATGCTGCTACCACCCTTGCCATTAAAAGATTATATTTATTAGTCCTCTGGTCAGGCTCTTATGTTCACACACATTTAAGCATTCTGCAAAACCTTCTTCCTTACTGAATGGATCATAAGAGCAACATCAGCCCAGAATTCTCCAAGTACCCTATTTCTGAAGTTAGCCTCCCTACTGGACTTTATAAAGCTGCTTATCAAATCCAGAAACAACTTAAAATATAACCAGTCAAAATATAAAGCCTACGAATTTAGGTTCCATGCTAGTATTGTTATTTAGCTGACTGTAGTTGCTTAGTAAAAGTTTGTTGAATGAATGCTCTTCGTGTAAAGATTGCCACATCTCTTGGAGGGTTTTTACATCCTTCTTCTACTTGAGTTTCTCAGAAGTGTGGGATCCATACAACAGGGTAACTCCTAGAGTAATTTTTTTCTGAATTTATGTTTATCTGAAATTATTTGCAGTAAAATGTACTTTATTGTACTAGAGATGCATTTGTTGTATTCCATATGCAGCTCTGTCGGAGGTATAGAATTGTTTTGACATCAAACCCCCTGCCCCAGAGACTAATATAATTTTTCAGATGCCCAAGCACACTCCTCTTGCTTCAATATTAGTGGAGATTCATGGGTGAAAAATTGACTGTGCAATCAGATGAGCAGGGCTCTGGTTTCAGCTCTGCCACGTCCAATCTGCAGCAACTATGCAGCCTTCCCGAGTCTTTGTTTCTCCCCCAGGAGAGCAAAGAAAGTGATATGCACGCATAACAGTTCTAAGGTTTAATCACATAGTACAGGTCATAGTATGCATAGTACTGGCATGTAGTTCAGTACCTAGTACAGTCAGAACTAAGAGAAAAATTATACACTCTCCTCTTGAAAGTTCCAAATAGTCCTTTTATTTCCTAAGTTTTTATATTCAGTTAATCCTTGGAGAACCTATTGCTGGGACTGCTTTCCCCCAAAAAACATTTTATGTGTACAACAAGTATATGTGTGTTATTGAAGTAATGGAAAAATAGAGAAGAAAACATCACTCATATTTCAACCACCATGAGAAAGCCAGGGTTAACACTTATTTTCTTTTAAAATTTTGTGCATTTGTACCTTATTATTACTACATTTTAATGTTATATTCTAAATTATATCACTTAACACCACAAGCTCTTACTCATCGTTATGAAAGCCTTTTCAATGACTGTATCATAACTCTGTGCGATCATAACATAGTTCAGTTACTCATTTCCTCATTGTCGGGCATTCAGGCTCTGTCTTGTGTTGTACCACTTTAAATAATTATGCATGGTGTGCATGAAGTTCTTCCAAATTTTTATGTTATTTTATTCAGAAAGATTACCCAAATTAGAATTTTTGAACCCAAAATATCTGCTTAAATTTTTATTGTGAATATATAAATGTACATATATCACCAAACTTACCAATATAATCACTTTTAAAAGTACAGATCAGTGACATTAATCACCATCTTTAATTTATAGTCTAATGGAACCACCAGCACTGTCAATCCACACAACTTTCTCATTTTTCCAAATGAAACTCTGTATCCATTAAACACAAACTCCCCCTTTGTTCTTTCCCAGCCCCTGGCGAGCACCATTCTGCTTCCTGTCTCAGTGAATTCAACTACTCTAGGTGCTGCATATAGTAGAATCATACAATATTTGTCTTTCTGTAACTGGCTTATTTCACTAGCATAACATTCTCAGTGTTCATGAATGTTGTAGCATGTGCAAGAACTCATTTAAAAATGTGAATAGTATTCCATCCATCATATGTGTTACCACATTTTGTGCATCCATTCGTGCACTACCTTTCGGCTACTATTGTGAACAATGCAGCTATGAATGTAGGTAAACAAATATCTCTTTAAATCCCTGCTTTCAGTTATTTCCCTAGAAGTGAAATTTTCAATCATATAGTAATTCTATGTTGTTGTTTTTTTTTTGAGGAATCGTCATACTGTACCATTTTACTTCCCCATCAGCAATGCACAAGGGTTCCATTCTTGCTAACTCTTGGTATTTTACTTTTTTTAAAAAAATAGTCATCCTATTGAATATGAAGTGATATTTCATTTCCTATAATTGGTGATATTGAGCATCTTGTCATGTGCTTATTTATGGGTCATCTTTGGAGAAATGGGCATTTTAAGTCATTGACCCTTTTTAGTTTGTAGTCAGCTTGTTTGTTTTCTGTTGTTGATTTGTTGGTGTTTTTAAAATACATATTGTGCATGTTAACCTGGTATCAGACACGAGATTTGTAAATATTCTTCTTTCACCCCACGGGTTGCCTTTCCCTATTGGCAGTGTCTCCTGATGCCCAAACATTTTTCATTTTGGTGAGGTCCAGTTCGACCATCTGTTTTGTTGCCTCTGCTTTAAGTGTCATGTCCAAGAAATCATTGTCAATGTCATGAAGCTTTTCCCATTTTCCTGTAAAAGTTTCATAGTTTAAGCTTTTGTATCATTACCTCTTGGATCCATTTTGAGTTAATGTTTGTATGTGGTGCAAGGTAAGCATCCAGCTTCATTCTTTTGCATATAGATATCCAGTTTTGCCACCGTTATTTGAGAAAATCTTTTGATCATATATGCAAGGTTTATTTCTGGACTTTCTATTATATTTCATTGCTCCATGTGTTTCTGTTATTTAGTCTACATGCCAGTGCCACACTGTCTTAATTATTTTAACTTTGTAGTAATTTTTCAAATCAGAAGCGTGAGACCTGAAAGATTTCTTCCAAGTTAAGCTTCTTAGCAATAGCATTTAATATCACAGTGAAAGTGTTTTGCTCCTTCAGGGGGCCAACATCTCACCCTCTCAAGAGGCTATCCCTGACCAACCTATTTAAGTTAGAACTGCCCCCAACTCTGATATTCTCTGCTTTACCAAATGAGCACCATAATAGATAATATCAGAAGACTGCAACTTAGAGAAGATGGTCAGAGGTGGTCTCTTGAGATAGTAACATTTTTGCTGAGAGCAAAAGTATGAGAAGGATCTTGGTAAGCATTGTACAGAACTTGTTTATTGAGATCATCTGACATCCTGGATTAAACCGAGGAGGCCCAGTAAGGCCTCTTAAAAAAAATGGTGGCATCTGAAGATGAAAGCCAGTCAGCAGGTTTGAGTGGCATTGGCCGCAGAGCGTGGAGTTTCATGGAGAAGGAACTGAATATTTGAAGATGCAAAGAGAGAAAGTCAGAGAAGTATAAGAACCTCAAAGTTGCACGATTTTGCCTAAAGCAGCAGGAGTAAGTGGGGTGGGGGATACATCTGGAGAGGTTGAAGGACCAGCTTTTAAATATTTTTTTAAAGCCATGTTAACTATTTTGATTTCTGAGAGTACAGAAAACTACTAAAAGCAGATTTGCACACTACTTTGACCGGAAAATTGAGGTTTTGAAAAGGATGAAGAGTTGATACAGAGAACATCAGTCGGGAGTTCAGGGCAATGAAGATGGACTTACACTAATGTGACTATGGTGGAGACAGAGAGAAGGGAACATATTTGAGAGATATTTTGGAGGTTGGATTGACATGATTTTGCAATAACTGTGATGGGAGTTGAGAATGGGGAGGAACCAAGGATGAACTCAGGTTTCTGGCTTTTGAAACGGTATATTTCAGTGGCATTCATTAAAACAGGGAGCACTGAAAGAGGAGGAGTTTACTGAGAGTGAGAGACGGAGACTTTGAGGTTGAGTTTGAGATGGCTAGAGGTGCATAGAAGTAACTGTCACTGAAGAGGTGACATAGATGAGTCTAGGCCTAAGAACCTGTAACAGATGTGAGTACAGTGCTGGAGACAAGTATTCAGACATCTGTGGCCAACGGGTGATGACAGACGTGATGGGAATTGGTGAGCGTACCTGAGCACAGACTGGACAGTGGGGTGAACGCGGTAGCCTAGGATCAAGGCTCAAGGAATGCCACCATTTCTGGTCAGGTAAAGGAAGCAGAGCTGGAAAAGGTAGACTAATGAAGACTGGTAACACAAGTGGGAGGGAGTCAGAAGAATGGTGTCATAAATCAAAGGAAAGAGAGTTGGAAAAGGAAGAAGCAGCCAATGGTGGCAAATGCTGCTGAGTAGTCATACAAGAAAAATATTGGAAAAATGGTTGTTGGCTTGATTGAAATGGACAGTTTTTAGTGTTTAGTGTTACACACGGAGTTAGCACACTAGAGTTGTGCTATATAAATGCTTCTCTGGATTACATGGGAGGTGACGATAAGGAACAGCAAGTGTACACGAGCTATTTAAGAAGTTTATGAAAGAAGAGAGAAAAGATAGAAGCTCAAGGGAGAGATGGGGATAAAAAAGGTTTTTTGTTTGCTTGATTTTTTTTAAAAAAGAAACATCTTAACCTCATATGTATTTCAAAATTTTTCTCAAACATCATTACGAACTTACACATTCATCATTGGCATATGAAACTGCTTGCATCGCTGAGGGCTAACTAGGACAGAACATTATTGTTTGCAGTCAGATTTAAGCTCTGCTAAGGCAGGGATTATTTTTTATGCCCTCGTTCTTTGCTGTCTATCAGAACCTAGACTATTGCTTGGCACATAGTCAGGGCTCAGTAAATACCTATGGAATGAATGAATAAAGGGACGACTGATACATACTTGTTAAATTGAGATGTACAAATGATATCTCATGATTGCTTTAGTGTGAAAGTCTTTTTCAACTAGTAATCTCATGCCTAGAGGTCCCCATTAAACTGTGACCTCCTCAGTGGGGAGAGCTATGATTTGTTAACCCGTGGATCTTTATCACCATGTCCAGAGTTTAGCACTCAAACGTATTTGTGCAGAACGACTAATTTTCTGCCTTACCTATGGGGGCGGGGAGAGAGTCAAGTAATAACCTAGAGTCCATGGGACACTGCCTAGAGAGCTTGTTTTCAGCTCATAAACATTAGTTTACTGAAGCAAATAAGTATTTTTATCTGTTAAAACAATCCTGTGTGGGGATTACAATCAGTGGCCTTCACTTGAC
>PVKM010030778.1:0-17110 GCA_004027735.1 Carollia perspicillata
GACAGTCCTCAGCCCCTTCCAAACTGGGGCAGTGGTGTTCAGAGCAGCTAATGAGGCGATACTTGAGGCTCTTCAGTCCAGGCTTCCCAGCCTCCTACAGGTACGTCCCAGCAGCACATGATCTCAAGGAGGCCAGGGATGAGATCGGGCGCCTTCCCCTGCCACTGTACATGCAGGCTTAGCAGTACCCCCCAGTGGAAATGCAGCGACAGACGGCCTTCCGGACAAGTTCGGGCCAGCTGTGACACAGTGTGGCCTGCACATCTCTCTAAAGCACCCTGGACAACCTCCTCAGCGGGCCACGGGCCAAGCTGCCTGGCCCATAGAATGTTGCCTTTTCCTACTCTCCTCAAAGGCACCTAGATAAAGTAGAGGACCGGGATTAAGAAAGCTGCTATAATGCAATAACAAAAAGGGTGACTCCACCGCCTCTACATTACAGTAATTCTACGTGCTTGCAACATTAGCACTTTGCAACAAAGAGCGAGGACAGGTCAGTGGAGAAAAACACAGGCCACGGTGGATAAGTTCAATATACCTCCATCAGGAAAGGAAGTAAAAAGGCTTAGACCTAGAGTTGAACAGTCGCTACTATTGTAAAAACCGGAAATAGAAAATAATTGAAGCCTGAAAACAACTCAGTGAGAAAGGTACAAGTATTTTCCACATTTTACAGAGGAAGAGACTGCGGACAGAGAGGGTATGCCGGGTTCACAGGGCGAGGAGGTCGCAGGGCCAGGACTGAAACCCAGGCAGTCTACTCCAGAAGTTACGCCCTTAGCCACTGTCTTACAGGGCCTCGCTCTATAATAAACTTGACAGTTTTAGCTAAAATACATGTAAAATATCCACAGAATCTTCACGTGTTTCAAACGGACTCAAATTATTTAGAGAATATTAACTGACAAGCCAGTTCACAAAAGAAGTCTCAGCAATTTTTCGAAGAAAAGATACATGTTTGGAAATTAAAAACCACCCTCTTAAATAACAGACGGTTAAAGCAGAAATCACAATAGAAATTACAAAGTATTTAGACTGAATGACAACATAAATACAACAGGGCAAAACCTCTGACACACAACTGGAGTGCGCATGGAAATATATGAGTTAAAGTGAAAAGCCTTATGACTCTGCATTATGAGAGTAAAGGTGAAAACAAACACTTACATTTAGAAGTTAAAGGACAACAGAACAAAACTCAGAAAACTAGAAGCTAAGAACTATTTAAAGTGGGGCCATAAATAAGAAGACAGAAAACAAAAATGTAGAGATGATCAAAAAAACAGGTTGTTTTCCTCAAATAGACAAACCGATCGAAACAGATCACGAGAAGAAGAGACAGCACAAGTAAGTAATAAGGGACATAAAATGAGCCATCAGTGGGGGTGCGCTAGAGTTAAACAGTCCTCATGCCGTCTTTACCTCGATTGCAATTTCAACGGGAAAAAATGTGGCTGAACCACCAAAAATGATGATTAGAGTTTTTGAAGAGGTTGTTTGTTTAATATATTGAAAAAGTTACTGTATATTCCTAGTTTCTTTAATAATGAGTGGCTATATAATTATAGCAAATGTATCTACTGAGATGATATGATTTTTTTTCGTCTGACCTACTAATATGACACACTATAATGATTTACCTTCCAGTGTTATATTTTCAGTCTTGGGATAAAAATGGCCTGGTCATTTACATATGTCCCTTTTTATATATTACTGAATGTATTGGTTAAGATTCATTTGGAGTTTCTGCATCTAGATTCATGAGGGAAGGTGACCTATAATTTCTCTTTCCTGTTACTATCCTCATGAGATATTTGGTACCAGGGTTACGCTAGCCTCATGCAAAGTGCTCCTTTTATTTTTTTCTAGGGCCAGGAAGTAGTTCTGTAAAATCATGATTATTTTTCTTTGAATCCTTGGTAAAGCTCTCTTGAGAACTCATTTGGGTTTAGAGTTTTCTTTGAAGGCAGATATATCAATATGAAGAAAACCTTTTAAAATAGGAGAAATTTAGACGTGGGAAAAGAGTACAGAGGCGAGGAAAGCGTGAAGACATGAGAAGGGGGCGCTCAGTGCCATGGCAGACTAAGTGGACATGGAAGACTCTCCCCCTACAAAACAGAAAAGCCGGATAAAAAAATCACGTTTCTTTTCTACAAAGTAGCCAAGCTCAAATGATAAAAAAAAAAAAAAATCAAGGGAAATCTCCCAATTACCTAAAATAAAAAAGGCAACTCAAACCAGAAGTAAACCAGCTGTTGCCATGGCAGCAAAAGAGGGTATCAGATCCTGATACAGGGTTTGGCTGCTAAGATTTTAATGGCCATGTGAGTACAGTTTTCTCGGTATCAGCCTTTTTGGATCAGAGAACTACAATAGAGTACCCTGTTTAAAGCCAAGCCCTATCAGTGAAATGGGGATCAGGAAAAATTCCTCACACTAAACCAGAAAATTGGCAAGAAACTTGCCATCTATCCAGGTCTCTAATGTGGGAAATAAATCTCCTAAGAGAAGCTGAAACACTAAGCTAGAAACATATAAGGGTTGGTAGGAGTCGTACTAACTGCACGGTGCAGAAATTTAAAGCCCAAAACACTTGGCCCGCAGGCCAGATTTAGGATCCCAACAAAAAACAAGTGCAACATTGCTCTGCGGAAACACCAGGAGTACACAATGTGGGTACCCCAGACTCTCTGCAACAGAGGTATTTACAGTGAACATTTAGCAAAGGACACAAGAAAACAAACCACAATGAGAGAGATTCAGCCAACCAAACAGTTGGGAGAATCTGCACCCCTCTCAAAGGTAGGACTAAGGCAACAATATTAAAGAGACTGTAATATTTAAGAGCATCTGATACAAAATAGAATAGGCAGATTTGAAAAGGAACCAAATGAAACTTCTGAAAAGAAAAAGGTGTGGTTATTAAACTTGAAAACTCAATGGATGACAGACATTTTATTGAGATGTACACTTGAAACTTGTACGGTTTTGTGAACCAATATTCAGTGTTTGAATAACCAATAAATTCAATTAAAGAAAGAGTAGGTTAGACAAAGCTCAAGAGAATAAATAACGTGAAAGATATGAGGAAATCACCCAAGATACAGCAAAAAGAGAAAAAGAAATAGAAACTATGAAAGGAAGATAAACAGCATTGGAGAATAGCATGGTAGGATTCAAAATAGGATCTTTGTGAAGGGGGCATTACAGAATGAAGAGAGGAAATATTATTTGAAAGATCAGAATTGAATACAAACGGGAGCCCTGGAGCTGAGGAGGCAAGGAAAAAAAATAAATTCTAAATAGGGAACTTCAGAAACAGAAAGGCAGAAGAGAGCATCTTAAAATAAGCAGAAAGAAAGGTCAACTTATCTGAAAAGGAACAACAGCCTGACAGAAGACTTCTCAGAGACAAGAAGAGAAGTCAGAAAGCAACAGAACAAATCTCCAATGTGCGAAGTTGGGCCTAACTAAACTACTAACCAAGAGTTAAGGTGCTATACACAGATTCTTAAAAGAAAAAAAACAACAACAACAAAACCCACCAAAATGATGAGATCACCGAAAAAAAGGTAAAGATAAAATGAAGAATTCACCATGAACATAAAACAATCCTGAGCCAGTATGTACTGAATGCAGCCTTAAAGCAAAAAATGACTGGAGTTACAAGAAGGAATTAGCAAAAGCACAAACACAGTGGAAAATTTTAACACAGCTTATTCAAAAACTAATAGATCAATTGGGCAATAACTAACAAAGAGAGTATTTGAATAACACACTCAATTAGCTCGATCTTATGGACATACATAGAGAACTCCGCAGTCAACAATTAGAGAATTTTTTTCAAGTGCAAACTTACGGAATATTTATAAAAGTTCATTCTTTCATTAAATACCTATTTATTGAGTGCCTTCTACGTGCCAGGGACCCTTCTTCTATGTGAGGCTCTGGGGAATAGTCATGAAAATTAAGTCTCTGCCCCCCTTGGAGCTCCAATGCGTGGATCCACACCGTGTCTAATGTCGAGCAGGGCTAAGTCGATAAAGAGAGAACTAAAGCAGGCTGACAAGTCAGAGTCGTGTGAGCAGCGAGGCTAGACTTTGGCCAAAGGGAAGGCCTCTCAGAATAGGCGACTTTGAGCCAACAGCCCTAGAAGCCCTGCGAGGATCTGGAAAAGGAAGAACGACAGGAGTAGAGGTTCAAGAGAGGGCATTCGACTGGCTTGGAAGAATTAATGAAGAGCCCAATATGCCACCAGGAGGTCAGAACGGGAGGGTGGGGGGCAGCTGGGAATAATGTGACCTGCATTTCATTTTAAAAGGAGCCTCTGGCTGGCAGCTCAGGAGAGAGTAGAGGAAGGCCAGTTAAAGTGACTCAGGCTACAGGAGCAGGGGAAGTTTCTGGTCAACACAGAATCTTAAAGGTAGAACCAAAAGAATTTGCAGAAAGATCGGATGCAGGGCGTGAAGGAGAGAGATGAGCCCAGGAGGACTCCCAGGGTGTTGTCTGGAACAGCTGTAAGAAAACGGTAGCACCTTGAGGTAAACGCTGCGCCCGCCTCCTCCCACGGCCACGTAAAAATTACAACTAAGTTATAGGACAATCGACCTGGAGAACCATCTGAGGACTGGCTGAACAGAAGTCCTGTCACTAAGGATGTGAAGAAGAAGCCACAAGGGGACTGGAATGTCACTGTCAAGTTGTCAAGCAATGTCAACAATGTCAACAATGTCAAATTGTCAGCAATGCACTGTCAACTTGACTGGCCATTGCCAGCTCCGAAGAAGGAGAAAGGAGGTCATGTGGTGTGGGCAGACGTGAGAACTCAGAGAAAGCCAGGAAACAGATTCTTTCCTAGAGCTTCAGAAGGAATGCTCATCGTGGTTTAGTTCAGTGAGACCCATTTCTGACCTCTGACCTCCAGAAATAAAGGATAACAAAACGCTATTGTTTTGAGTCAAAAGAAGATGGTAGCACCTCTACTGAGATGGGGAACCCTGGAGAGGTCACAAGTGGGCCGGGGAGGGGTGCAGGTATGCGTGAGATCCCCAGCGGACATTTAAGAAGGCGGTGAGGTCCTCCTGTTCCACTTCGCACTGGTGCACTGCCTGCCCAGCCTCTATTCATTATTTACTACTGAAATCTCTCAAATGGTCACGGAGAAGAAAATGCTCAGTCTGCTTTTTCCATCATAAAACTAATTCGACCCACCGAGAGGCCTTTTCCAAGCAAAATTAAACTAACACTAGTGAATGTCTATTACGCTGAGTCCTTTCACAAACATCGCCCCATTTAAATGCAACTATCCCCCTTTGTGGAAGGGTGGGTAGACAATTGTACCTGTCGAATCTCAGCTCCGCATCCAGTGACACCACAGTGGCAGTCTGAAATTGGCTTTGGGGCATAGTTACCCCGTGGAAATTGCCAAATGCCACAAGTTAGGACCTCTCCCCATCCCTAGATCCAGAGCCAGTGGTTTAACATCACTGATTCTACCCTCATTTTAGACAGAAGCAAACTGAGGGTCTAAGGGAGTGACCTGCCCAGTTAAGGGCCAGCACCCAAGGGTTCTGACTCCAGGTCAAGTGTTACTTCGTTTATAGAATCCTCTCGGGTCCTCACTTTGTGTCAGGCTTTGTACCAAATGTACGTGCATTTTCTCCTCTAATCCTCATAACCCCACAGAGGAAGTGGGATTGTTATTTTCACTGTAGTGTTACGGAAACCAAAGCTTGGAGAACGTAGCAACTGACTAATAATCAAACATTGGTCCATTAATTATTAGAATCAATTCACTCAAAAGCCATGTCATTCTTACTCTGCTAAGTTTTAATTTGTCAAGACAAAATCAAAGAGCCGTTTGTCTCTGTTATAATGTAGAAGACAAAAAGGGAGGGATGAGGTTGTCAAAGGCACTGCTGAAGTCCATAAAAGGTACCATAAGTATAACAGGGGATCTCAATATTGAATGACACTTTTCCAATAACTCCAGGAAAATTCCCTGGAAGAGGTGCAATTTTGAAAACTCTCTGTAATTACAGAAGGAAAATGCCTGGCACACAGGGAGACATTCCAACCCAGGGTGTGGCCTAGGAGAAAACTTCAAGGCAAAAGTGCGATCATCTGACCCAGGGGGTGGTGAATGCGTTCACCTAAGAAGCGCAGGGAAGACCCTCTGGGGAGTAGGAAACAATAGAAATGAGGTTTTTTGTGTGCTCTGGCAAAGGGCTTTGAAGTGGAAATAATGGACTAAACAAAGAACAAAACAGATTTCACTTTGAAGCTCAAAAATTGATATTCCAGATAGTACAGTATCTTTTTAGAGTTTTGGTCTCTGCGGCTTAATGAAATAACGTGTTATCTCACCTTCCTACTTTGTAAAAAATAATATTCAAAAACAAGATCCATGCCCTGTATCTCTCTCCTCCCCTTCACCCATCAGTCTCATTTACCCAGCCTCCCACTCTCAGATCCGCACAAAAACCACTAGTTGTTTTGAGGCATTTTCAGGGGCATTCAGGGTACCTTCCAGCCCAGGGAACTTCAAGGAATTCCTCCCACCTGCTATAAAACAGTGCTTAAAGGTAAGTTTTCAGAAATGTAGTGCTAATGAAAAAACGTGCTTCAACCAGTGTGTTTGAAGTTTCCAAGGGGAAAAAACCTGGAGGTATAGAAACTCAGACTACTTTGGAACCCACACTTAATTCCCAGAATTCCTAGCTCCTAGCAAGGGTGTCCAACTTTTTGGCATCTGTGAGCAACACCGGAGGAAGAAGAGTTGTCTTGGGCCACACATTAAATACATCACAACAAAAAAAAATCTCATCACGTTTTAAGTAAATTTACAATTTTGTGTTGGGCCACATGCACCGCCATCCTGAGCTGCATGCGGCCCGAGGGCCGCAGGTTGGACACCCCTGTAAGATTTTCCCCATTTCAAAATTAAATATTTCAACATCTCCAAAAAATCAAATAAAGCTTTATTAAATGTTTTTACGGGGAAATACTCTAAAGTATGACATGCCTTAAAAGTAAAATTCACAGATTTTTTTTTAAATTCAAATGATTTCTAGGACTAAAATCATATCCCAAATATATTTACGCCACTCTCCATAAATCCCACAAAGGACCCCATTCCTATCAAAAAAGCTACTTGAATTTAGAATTCATAATACTACCTAATGTAAACATTTTTATCAGCAATTCATAGAACAAACCGAGTCTCTCTAGTAAAAGAGTTCTGTCTATTAAATGTTAATCACTGAGTGGTCTCAGTATGGGTTAAGTGTGTCTACCCAAAGTTTATATGTTAAAGTCCTATCCCCAGCACCTCAGCACGGGACTGATTTGGAACCAAGAGTATTACAGCTGTAGTTAGTAAAGATGAGGTCATATTGGAGCAGGGAGGGCCAATCATCCAATGTGACTGATGTCCGTATAAAAAAGGGCCGTTTGACTCATTATACAAGAGAGACTGCCCTGTGAACACGAAAGCAGAGCTCGATGCACCGATAAGCCAAGAAACACCAGAGATTGCCAGCGAACCACCCGAAGCGAGGAGAGACGTGGGGTTCAGATTCCCCCTCACAACCTTAACAAGGAACCTGCCAACTTCTTGATCTCAGACGTCCAGCTCCCAGAACTGGGAGACAATAAATTTCTGTTGTTTCAGCCACCCAGGTGGTGGTCCTTGGTTAGGGCGGCCCCGGCGACGGATACAGAGGTCCCTTTGCCGTGTCGTCTTCAAGCACGGCTCCTCAATCTCACGTGTGTCTCAAAACAAAAGAAGGGGCAAAAACTAACGTGTGGAAAGCTACTCTTCTTCAGGAAATCGTGTCCATGTTGTGAGAGTTCATATGAGCCTCAGCTGCTTCCTAGGTAAAATAAAGGTAGCCACTTAGATAGAGCCTTCAATGACATAAAGCACAAAATGTATCAAGCTCAGTGTCTGGCCCGTGGCAATGACTCCCGAAATAAGATGACAGTTGTTATTAGCAGAAATAAAATCCAGTGTCAATAAGGCACGTGAGATGAGGTGCTTCCTCACGAGTCTCCGCCCCCAGGCGGAGTCGCCAACGCCGGCTGCATCAGGCTCCTGGTATCCTGCATTCATGCCCGAGCATCTGTTAGACTCTGGACCAGCGCGCCCCTCCCTGCTGGACATCACCACCATCTGTGGCCACTGCCCCAAAGGCAAACGACCGCTCTTTCTCTTTTCTCATCCTTTCTGTTTCCTCTCCACTGACCCACTCTTTCCACCGTCGGATGCCTCACAAACCCTGTGACCTGCCCAACCCCTCCCCATAGGAATTCTCCATCGACCTCCCCCTTTAGCTGAAACAGGCTTCTCCCCTGATGGCACTGCCTGTCGCCCTACAGCGCTCCCCAGGGAGGTCTGTGTATCAGTGCCCCAGATACACAGGGTCAAGAGGCAGGTCAGCATCTTATCCATCCCATTCTTCCCCTACCTCCAGAGAAAGCACCTGCTGTTGTGAGGTGCACGCCACTTACGACACTCCCCAACCCCCTTCATCATAGTTAACCGCCACCCGGAGACCGCTCACCGTGAGCCTGATGAAATAAAAACTTGATGCCGGATCCGCTCTCTTCCTCACCATTCTAAGCTCTGTTATTATCTGGGTCACTTTACCATCCACATTCATTTCCACAGACTCAAGGGCTCTGATCTCAGTCCCCCAACTTTCATTCTGGTTTAACTTCCTTTTCCACTCAAGCTCAGTCCTATGATCAATCAAACTGGCTGTCCTTAACACTGATCTCAACTTCGAGTAGCAGCATCCTTCTTATGAAAATTCTCAGCTCCTATTGGTCCAGTACATCCACATTTGACTCTATGATCTGTCACTTCTCCCTCTCATAAATGTCCTCTCACCCATATCCTATTGCTTGAGTCACACTTGCTCAACAAAATGTCAGTCCTGCATCAAACCAGTGGTCAATGTCAACAGTTCAGGCATTACAAATTCATCTTCTGAACCCCGGCTCATCCTGGGACACCATCTATATACCCACAGTCACCTTCTACCTCCGAAGCTGTCATTCTTCTAAATTATTGCACTTAACCTTTCTACCTCTTCCCTCCTCTCCTTAAGAGAATCTCCTTACTGTGTCTTTCAGAAAAAAAGAGGCCGTCGGGCAGGAAGTCACCCTGCATCCTGCATCCCCACCTCCCCCGGTAGGCTCACCACCGTGCCAGGACCGTGCGTGTTGTCTACGGTCTGCTTCCGTCCTACCGCAACCAACCAAAGGTCTTCCCCTGCCAACAGCCAATCCCTCCACTTTGCATCCCATCCTCTTGCTTCCTCAAAGCCCTGGTTTCATAAATTATGTTTTCTCTTTGGTGTTTTCTACCTCTTTTACTCTATTGACTCTTTTAAACGTTCTCTCCTCTCTCCCATCTTAAAATGTCCTTACTCAACTCTAAGTCCTCATAACTAATGTTTATTGAAAATTTACGGTGTGCAGGAGATCATGCTAAATTTCGGACATCTATTATTTCAATCCTCACATCAACTTTATTGAGCAGATAATATTATCCCCAGTTACTGAAACTGAAGCACGAAGAAGTTAAGACCCTGAGACAAGTAACTGGTGGAGCCAGGCTTCCAACCTCAGCCTCAGACTCCAGAGCCCACGCTTTGAACCACGGTTTTCTGACCCATCACTTCAGGGTCCTGGCCTCACAACCCCAATGAAACGGTGCATTTGAGCCTTTTAGTTTGGCTTTTACTTTCAGGATTCTTACACATGGAGACTTGATAACTTCTCCTGCTTGAATCTAACAACTTTTTAGATTTTCAAACACTGCTCGGTCCTGTTTCTCTTTCCTTGACCTGGACTCTCCTTTCCAGAACCCTCTATGAACTTCCCTGCTCACTATCTTCGAAATGCTTGTGTTCTCCGTAGTTCTACCTCGTCTTCCTTATTCTCTCAGTCCACATCCCCTCCTTGGATGACCTCAAGTACTCCGATGGCTTCAGCTGTCATCTATATAAGTTTCGAGTGGACAGAACAGCTCCTTGGCACTATTCACATTAACACTGACAGCTAGAAATGCCAAGGGCGTGCACGACACCTGGAGACAGACAGGCCACCCAAACAGATCCACACAGAGAGACATTTACTTTGATAAATGTGCCATCCACTAAGGCCTGGCTCTCAGACTCGCAAACTCAGAAACTTTCACTTGGCACTGTCAGAGTATTTTGACAATAGAGACTGACGTATTAAACTGGTGTGCCAAAATCCGAGTTACCAATCAGGAATACAGCTGCTGGTAAATCTGATGCATGTGCCAGTCTGACCAGAGCGTCCTCTCCCTGTAAGGAAAGCATATCAGGTGAGATCAGCAGGAGGCCCCTCGGTGAGCATGCACCCAAACCTAGGAGAGTCCACGGTAGGATCCAAATATGTCATGACATCATTACGTATTTATAAAGGTAAACCGGCTATCGCTACAGTTGGAATGTGGCCTGTGGGTAGACTGGTTATTTAAGTGCAGAATGAACTAACCCTCTGAACCCTAGATAGATGTTGGAAAGAATCCTAATAATAAATCCATTTAAAACTAGCCAGAGGATCTGAGTAAACCCCTTTCCAAAGACTATAGTTGGCCCACAGGTACATGGAAACACGCTCAACATCAGTAATCATCAGGGAAAGGCCCACACAAGCCACAAGGAGATGCCCCACGCCTGTCAGAATGGCTGTTACCAAAAAGACAGACACAAGTGTCAGGGAGAATGTGGAGACGAGGCAACCCTTGCGTCCACCAGGGGGCACGTAAAGTGGTGCGGCCACTGTGGGAAACAGCGCAGAGGTTCCTCAAACACCTAAAAATAGAACTCCTATACGACCCAGCAATTCCGCTTCTGGGTATTCATCTGAAGAAAACAGAAACACTAACTCCAAAAAGCATCTGCATTCTCATGTCCATTGTGGCGTTATTTACAACAGCCAAGATACGGAAACAACCCAAGTGTCAATGGATGGATGAATATATACACACCTATCTATACATATATACCTGTATCTATGTACGTAGGTAGGTATGTAATATATCTTTACATACATATAAACATTTGTAAACAGACAAATATATTTGTGTGATGTATGTACACAGATGTTTATACACACACTGGAATATTGTTCCATCATAAGAGAGAAGGAAGTCTTGCTATCTGTGACACCACGAATGGACCCTGGAGCATTACGCTACGTGAAATAAGTCAGACAGAGAAGTACAAATACTGTGTGATAGCACCTACATGTGGCATCTGAGGGAAAACTGGGCTCACAGACACAGAGAACACATTCTTGGTGGTGGCAGAGCGCCGGGGGTGGGTGACAGGGACGAAGGAGGTCAAAGGCACGGACTTTCGGTTGTGAGATGAATAAGCCATGGGGACGTGAGGCACAGCATGGCGACCATAGTTGACACTGAACTGCATATTCGAAAGCTGCTAAGAGAGTAGACCTTCAACGTTCCCATCACAAGAAAAACAACTGTAACATGTACACTGACAGATATTAACTCGATTTCTTTTGGTGATTATTTCACAATATGCATAAATATCAAATCATTATGTTGTACACCTGAAACTCATATAATGTTATGTGTCCATTATACGTCAATTTTTAAAGAAGCTTGGTTGTACAATGCCTAATTCTGTTTCCGTGACGCTCTTTTTCGCTGCTGGCCCCCTGTACTTTCCACTGATATGTTATTTTGGACGAGTTAATGACGTGTGAGGAGCTTACTCGCTACCAAGGCTACTGGCCTGAGGGTAATGGTATCTCTTAAAGGAAACTTTCCATATCTTTTCTACTGTGTGCCGACGTCTTAGCTTAACCTATGGAAGGCAATCATGGTTCCCATTTTTCCATGTTCGAAGGACCAAGTCCAGTTCACTGGACTTTCTAATAGCTCAGAGGTCCACCTCCTTCTTCCCAGACCCAAGTCACCTCAACAGGTTCCCCCTGAATTGCTGTGATGGCCTCGGATTTCATCCCTCAGCTCTCAGGACTGCTCTGCCCCACCCGTCTGTGAACACGGACCCAAATGAAAACCCAACTGTGCCCTTCCTCACTTGTAATCCCTTCCGGACTCCTGATGGCTTTCAGGATGAAATCCAAACTCCTTAATATTTTGCCCAAACTGCTTTTGCTCACGCCCTTTCTCCAGGTTCCAGCCAGGCCGCATTTCTTCCAGAAAGCCTTTGCTGACCATCACCCTCTAGAATTCAGAATCAGGGGCACTGCTCTGGGGTCACGCAGCCCCGTGCATCTTTCCACTCTGAGCCATAACGTGGTATATGACACTGTTATTTCTCTTGCCCTCTACCGCATAGGTGATTAGCTTCTTGGAAGCTATGCCTCATTATCTTTGAGTCCAAAGCAGGGAGCATAGTCCTTGACAAACAGTAGGAAATCTACTATTGACTGATGAGCGAGTGAATAAACGCATCACCGAATGGGAGAGATTACCTTTGGATTTTTAAATTCTCTTGCTGGTTTCCCAATTAGGAAGCAGAGGTCTAGAGCCCAAGGGGAGAGTATAGCAATGAATATGTGCTTCTCAAATATTGAGTGTATTACAACGGTACAACATTTGAACTGGTGTGAATTGTCTTTCGCCTATAGGTTGATTAATGGCCAAGTCATTGAGTAGATATTTTCAGTCTTGATTTTTTTAGTCTTACTGAATAAATGTTCTACTATTTTTCTTGGTAACTGGCTTCTGTCCAGCGCCCATTCAATCTTTATAGACAAATGTGAGTCATTCAATAGGTAATAACAACACCATTGATTCTTCAGTACTTTCAAATAACTTTAACATGTACTGTTTCATCTAACCATGAAAGCATTACTGAAGTAGGGAAAGTTGAAATCATTACGCTTTACATTTGACATGGCATAAGTCCATTTTAAAATTTTTCCTATCCTCCTAGACATGGGGATCTTCATGGGATTTATTAGAAAACAAAAGAAAACCAAAGTGGAGAATCCCTGTGGACTTGTGAGAACCACCTATGAGGTGGATCTTTTGTTTGCACAGAGCTCTTTAGAAATTAATTTATTTGCAGTGACATTCCTTCCACCAGTCCAATCAGAACTGGAAAGTAGGCAGACTGCCTTACAGCACGCAGCTGCGACACTCCTGACTGCACAGTGATCCCCCAAATTACCTGCTGTGCAAACACTCAATGCCTGCCCAAGGCTCAGCGACTGTCTGGGTCTCAATGACACTTCCATGTCATTTCGAGCTCGCCTTGGAGTTACATATCACCAAAAAGGGTCTGATCAGCAAATTATTTATGCTGTTTAGTTTCAGTCTCCTGATTGTTATTATTTAAAAAGTAAAATCAGAGATATGCAAGGCGAGACTACAATACCCAGAGAAATAAATGATCAGTTCCTGTTTCCAGCCATCGGGCATGAAACATTTCTTGAGTAGCTACTGCGTGTCCTGCCCAAATCCCTTAATGTCTCGTCAGAGAGAAAGGTGGGTAAGCTGAGTTGTAAGGACCACAGCGAATGGTTTTGTTTCTTTGACCAGAGATATGCCATAAGCAAAAGGAAATTCTAACTTACCAACAATCAACTGAAGGCTGTTCCTCAACTGAACAACCAGCCAAGCAAACCAAACAATGAGATCAGAGAGGATCTTGTTAACTAGTAACATTCCTAACACAGGCGACATACTTGGTTTATCAGAACGTGGTCGTTATATTTTGGGAGAAAGTTTTCATTGTGCCTGGCAAAACACGTCTACAGGTCCTCAGAAAATATCCAGAGACGTGGATCCACTCTTTCAGGTTAAAATACTCCGCCATGCTAGGAAGCAAAGGAATCGTTGCCAACCAAACTCTCTCTTAAATTTTAGGTCATTTCCTTCACTTTGGTTTCTCTTGAACGTAAAAGACTTGTCCTTCTCTTCATGGAAACCCTTCTTCCCATAGGATGGACCACAGGCAAAGGGCGACTAAAACCTTCTTGGCTCTTTTTCTTACACATATTTCAACTGAAGGCATTTCCATTTGAAGTTCAGTGCATACACTTTCTATAGGTTTTCAAGGTCTGAAGGTATGACACTTTCCTTATAAAAACCGTTCTTAATATTCATTAGGGTCTCAGGTGATTTTGCTATTGCTCAGAAAAATATTCCAAGAGAATCTTTTCATAAAATACCTGGAGCGTTTTCTTAATCCTGTAAACCATACAAAGCCTTTGAAGGCTCCCAGTTAACAACTACGAAACTCTTCAGCTCAGAGATATATGTATTGCTGGTATTTCTCACGAGTCAAGTTCCTGTAACTTTGAATGTTTTTGTAGTGACATTATCTTTTACTATATTACGATCACTAAAACCATGGGCTTGACCATAACCTACAAGTGCACCAAGCTTTAAATAGAGAAACGGAAGTCTGGCAAGGTTCAATCATGTGTTAGCTTAAATGACAAGAATAAGGAAAAGAGCCCAAATCTTCTGTTCCAAATTGGATGTCTTCGCTGCATTTGTATTTTGTAAAATAATGGCTGGACCGTTCATCCAGCTTCCATTTTAGCTTCATGAACAAAGCGACCGCTCCAGGAGACGGAAACAACAATATAATCCCAAAGATTTCCAGTTCCGTGTCTCCCCTTCGCTTTCAGAGCGTCTCCACACAGGCTTCCCTGCCCTGCCCTGCCCTGCGCTGCCCTTGCCCAGCCACCAGGGGGCTTCCATATTGCTGAAAAGATTGCCCACTCCTCAGTCCTCCTCTTAACTCACCAATCACTGGGTTTTCCTTGAAACACGTCATTCTCTTGACTTCTAGAGTAATATACTCTCCTCCCCCCATCTCTGACTTCAATTTCTCAGGCTACTTCGCTGGGTCAGCCTCATCTTTCTGACTGCTAAACACCGAGTGGCCCGGGGACAGGTCATGAGACCTCGGCTATTCTCCATTTAATCGGTCCTTCCCAGTCTCATTCAGCCTCACAGTCCCAACTACCATCTACATCTATGCCTTTGGATCCCAAATTTAGGCCTGTGACCCAGACCCCTTCCTATGAATTCCAATTTCGTATATCCAGCTGCCTTCTAAATATTTCCAGGTGGCATCCAAAAGGCACCTCAAGCCTAATACCAAACTTAGTGTCTCCAGTCGGTACCAAAAGGCATCTTAACCATATCCAAAAACAAAAGCCTTATCCTCCCAACTCTGTCTCGTACCTGCTTCTCTATCTCAGTACATGATTAAGCTATGCTTCTACTCACTCAAGCCGCATTTCCAGGATCTGTCTTGTCTTTTTTCTTACACACCCATCTAGTCATTACATCATTAAATCCTTTTGGATACGCACACACACAGAATTCAACTTCATCTCAAAACTTCTTCTACAGCCACCCCCTTCACCCAAAATAAACCATCCTCTTCCACCTGGATGATGCGATGGTCTCCTATCCTCCCGGTTGCAGCCCTATCCCACTTTATACTTTTGGCAAATAACAGCCGGAGTAATTTTGTGAATGTGTAAGTCGGACCATGTCCCTGCTCTGTTCAAAACCCCAGCATGGCTCCCCATCTCGCTTAGAGAAGAGCCAGAGTCCCGGTGCCCCGGGAGCGCTCTCACGGTGCAGCCCCCGACCTGTGTGCCCTCACCCCCTACCTTGTCCCTGTCGCTCACAGTGCTGCAGACACACGGGTCTTTCCGCGGCTCCTTGAACATGTCAGGATGCTCTTGCCATGTCCAAGGGCGTTTCATTCTTTGTTCCTCTGCCCGCCAAAGTCTTTCCTCAGATATACTCACTGGTCCCTCACTCGTCTTCTTCGCGTCTTCATTCAAATGTGACCTTTTCAAATGGGGGCTTTGCTGACCGCCATATTTAAAATCTCAACACTCTCAGCCCACCTCAACCTCCGCATGCCCCTTTTCTGCCTTTTTATCTTTGGCAGAGCAAATATCACCATCAAACAACATACGGCATGTATTTTAATGATTTTCTTTATGGTCTGTGCCCCCTAATAGACTGTAAGCGCCATGGGTACTCAAGCTTTTGTCTCTTTTATTCCCTGTTTATGTTCCCAGTGTCTGAAGCAAGACCTGAAACATAGCGCGTGAGGGAATGCATGAATGAAGACTGACGTAAGATATCCTGAGAAAAATGTGGACACGTAACTGTGAGAGGGAGGAGAACACTTCTTCATGCGAAGTGACTCCTTAAAACACACTGCCCCCCCGTCTGCCCTCTGTCCCTGGCACCTGCCTTACAGAGAAGAGGAGAAATGGAAGGCTGAGGGATAAGAGGAGAAACCCGCAGCCCTCCCCAAAGCTGTGTTCTTTGGAAGACAGAAATCCACTTCGAGGGCTGTAAAACTCACAGCAAAAAGTAATACATAGGAATTAACAAGTTCAGTGACGAACTGCCACTGATGAGAATGTGACGGAATCTGAACCCTCGGACACTGCTGCTGGGACCGCGGCACGGGACAGCTGCTTCGGGACAGTCTGGCCGGTCCTCGAGCAATTCAACACAGCGCTACCACGACCCAGCAATTCCACTCCTAGGCATGCGCCCAAGAGAGATGAAAGCATGTTCTATTCCGTTCTGAGCAACCCAATTTCAATGTGGGGGGGCTTCCCCACATTTCCGACAAGCAACTCTCGGGCACCAGCGGGATGTCAGAGCATTCAACTCGGTTCAACTCGATGCTGCTGCCTGTTTACCCGGAGACGGCCTCAGATTCCACAGGCTAATGGTTCAGTTCTGCAAGACTGCACCCCGCCCCCCACGACTTGAGACATCAGTCACAAGCCCAAGTTGTTTCCGGTGCCCTTGACCAACCGGCTACAAATCAGAGCTTCCCACAACATCCTCCTTGTTTTCGATTAATTTGCTGGAGTAGATAAAAAAAAACTCAGAAAACCCATCTACTCATTAAATTACCAGTTTTATTATAAATGGATATAACTTAGTGTGGATGAAAGTGGCCACACGCTGAACCTGACAAGCTCAGGGGAGGCCAGCATGGAGGACCCCACAGACTCAGAGAGGAAGTAACCTCCTAGGATGGTCTGAACCTAAAAATTCTTAACTAAA
>PVKM010030779.1:0-17116 GCA_004027735.1 Carollia perspicillata
ATCTGAACCACTGAAGCGATCTTGGCAAGATGCCAGGGATGGTTCTTTCTCTCCAGAGCCTAATTTTTCTTAATGCTGAAAGTAAAGCGTTCATTTTGTACTTTTGTTCAATTCTTTGTTCTGTAAATAAAGCAGCTGTAGAGTAGGGTGAAGTGACGGTTTGCACGGACTCGGTCCTCTAGGGTCCGTTTCCTCAGGTGCACGGCTTCCCACAGCTTGATGAGGTTGCTGCTTTGGGAACATCTCTCCCTTTGCCATCAGGGTTCACAAGGCGAGCCTTGTGGAGGCCTTTGCCAGTGTTCGGGGTCGTCAGCAGGTGGCGGTTGTGCCACCTGTGTCTCTAGCTACAGGTAGGCTAAAAGAGTATTTGCACATGCCTCTATTAATATGTATTTACAACAATGTAAACTCACATTCAAGTGGACATGCTAAATAGCAGCTGCTTGAAAGCTTAAATGACAATAAGTGATCGTTTTTACAGTTTAAAGAATTTTTCAAATAATTTTAAGTTTACAAAAGAGTTACAAAAATAGAGAGTCCCTATGTAACCTTCACTCTGCTTCTCCTAATACAACTTGCATAACCTCAGTAGTTATCAAAACGAAGGAATTAACACTGGCACAGCCCCACCAACTAAACTAGTGACTTCATCTGGATGTCATCAATTATTCCTCTCATGTCCCCTTTCTTTCCCACATGGCATTCACTCTTCTCGCCTCCTTCACTCTGTGACAGTTTCTGGTCTTTCCTTGTCTTTTGTGACTATGGCGCTTTTGAAGAGTGCTGAACCGTCTGTGGAGTGTTCCTCAGCCAGGGCTGGTCTGTTTTCTCGTGATTAGGCTGAGGTTTTGCATTTTGGGCAGGTAGACGTGGAGGGGATGTATCGTGAGTGCTCCCATTAGGGTTCATGTGTCACTGTCTTCTCCTGGGCATGTTAGCTGGGCGTCACTCAAATAAGGTGGTGTCTGCCAGGATTTTCCACTGTAATTTTGCATTTTTAAATAATTAATGTTTGAAGAAGCAAAAATAGTAAAAATTTGGATCGACATTTAAGGAATATTGAAACTTGGTAGTATCATTTGTCTGTTTAATCTAACTTAGCTTTTTTCTATTTTTTTAAAGAAACCTTAGTTCTGCTTTTTGTACAGCTGTGTATAGCCATGGCTTTGTAGTTAGCTATCTAGCTTCCAGAATTTAACTTTTTATTTATAGTTTATTAGAGACAAGTTTCCACTTTTTCTTAGTGCTCCTATTTGTTTTTCATAAGATTTTATTTTTTAAGAGCAGTTTGAGGTTCACAGCAACATAAGAAGGAACAGGGATTGTCCATATACATCCTGCCCACACACTCTCCCCCATGGCCAGCATCTGCCACCCAGTGGTACTGTGCACAGTCGATGAGCCCACACTGACACCTCACGATCACCTGAGGTCCACAGTTTACTTAGCACTTAGTCTTTTCTCTGAGGTCTCTCTGTTCTTATGCAAAAGAGAAGCCAATTTTTTTTTCCTGGCAAAGAAAGGAGCATAAAGTGCAGATGTGCATGTCTTGGGCCCTCATGTTTTTCCTTTCCATTCAAGAGACGATGTTTTCACCCTAGCTGGTGTGGCTCAGTAGATTGATCACTGGACTGTGAACCAAAGGGTCACTGCTTCAATTCCCAGTCAGGGCACATGCCTGGGTTGTGGGCCAGGTCCCTAGTGGGGGACGCTCAAGAGGTAACCACACATTGATGTTTCTCCCCCTCTCTTTCTCCCTCCCTAAAAATAAAGAAAGAAAATATTTTAAAAAGAGACAATATCTCCCTCCACCAAGTTGTTGAGGCTTCCATCCTTCACACAGCAGATCGACCAGCAGAGATGGTCACTTAGAGGGACGGTGGCCCACACTGAGAAAACACTGGAACGAACCCTCTGCAGGTTCTTTAAAAAACTATATAATAGTTTTCCCAAAAAAAAAGAAGACCCCATATGGCCCTTTGAGCAAAAAGAATGTATCACAGACATGTTGCAATTGTACATAATTAAATATATTTTAATGAAACTAGTTATTTTATGTAATACTTTCAGGGCAACCATGTAGCTGCTTACCAAGGCCAGTTGCATTTTTAATTATTTGCATTAATTATTAAAACCAGGATTATAGGGGAATGGGGAGACAAAAAGAGTCTAAGACATTGCTACCAAAATATCATCTGAGGACCAGTAGCATGGGTGTCATCTGTGAACTTTCTTTAGGAATGCAGATTTTCAGGCCCCTCTCAGACCTCCAAATCAGAATCAACATTTAACATAGGTGATTTGTGTGCACATTCGAGTTTGGAAGCTCTGGTCTAGGACATCCCTAAATGAAACTTGTGAAACCCTGGTACAAAAGGATGTAATACAAGTGTGTATAGTCCCCAGTTTTAGTATATGGGAAAATTTTTATCAACCTCAGGAATCATTGAAAAGAATATAGTTCAGAAACTGGAGACATTTAAATGATTGGATGGAGAACATCCAATCGATGCTTGTGAAATGAGCACTTCTAAGAGAAGGGGTGTAAAGGGACATGGAGCAGGGTGAGCATTGGGGGAGAGGCAGTGAGCGGAGAGGATCCACAGGTGGGACTGGGGGCTGAGTACGGGCAAGCGTGGGTAGAGGTCACAGGAGGAAGCACTGGCTGGCACCAGCACAGGCGGGGCCGGTGGGGAGACCTGGGGAGGCAAGGTGTGCAGAACAGTGCAGGGTTCCCTGAGCCATGAAACTGCCCAGGTGCTCAGCAGCCTCCTCAGCCGGCGTGGCCATCTCCTTTCTCCCGCACACCTCCTGTCCCCCTAACTCAGGGTGGTTTCACTATCTAAAGAGATGTTTTAAATGAGGAAGATAAGGTTTTTATTTTTATCTATGTATTTCCCATTTTTGTTGCTCTTCACTCCTTGATATAAATCCAAATTTTAGTCTTGCACCTGCCACCTGAAGAAGAGTTTCAGCATTTCTCCAGTGCAAGTCTGATGGCCAACAACTTCTCTTATCTTTTGTTGATCTGTAAAAGGCTTTCTTTCTTAAAAAAATTATATTTTATTGGTTATGCTATTATAGTTGTCCCAATTTTTCCCCCTTTGCCTCCCTCCACCCCAAACCCTCATTCCCTTCATCAATCTTCCCTTAGTTCCTGTCCATGGGTCAGGCATGTAAGTTCTTTGGCTTCTCCATTTCCTGTTCTATTTTTAACCTCCCCTGTTTTGTACCTACCAATTTATACTTCTTAATCTCTGCACCTTTCCCCTCAGCCTCCCCCTTCCCCCTCCCAGGTGATAACCCTCCAAATGATCTCCATACCTATGATTCTGTTCCTGCTTTGGTTGTTTGCTCAGGTTTTCTTATTTTAGATTCAGTTGTAGATGTGAATTTGTTGCCATGTTAATGTTCATCATTTTGATCTTCTTTTTCTTAAATAAGTCCCTTTAACATTTTATATAATAGTGGCTTGGTGGTGATGAACTGCTTTAATTTTAGCTTGTCTGGGAGGCACTTTATCTGCCCTTCAATTCTAAATGATAGCTTTGCTGAATAGAGTAATCTAGGTTGAAGGTCCTTGCTTTTCATCACTTTGAATACTTCTTGCCAGTCCCTTCTAGCCTGAAAAGTTCCTTTTGAGAAATTAATTGACAGTCTTATGGGAACTCCTTTGTAAGTAACTCTCTGCTTTTCTCTTCTTGCTTTTTAGATTCTCTCTTTATCTTTAACCTTTAGTATTTTAATTATGACGTGTCTTGCTGTGGTTCTCTTTGGGTCTAATTTGTTTGGCATTCTCTGTGCTTCCTGGACTTGTATGTCTATACCCTTCACCAAATGAGCAAAGTTTTCTTTCATTATTTTTTCAGATAAGTTTTTGATTTCTTGCTCTTCCTCTTCTTCTGGCATCCCTATGATTCAGATGTTGGTGTGTTTGGAGATGTCCCAGAAGCTCCTTAGTCTATCCTTGTTTTTCTGAATTCCTTTTTTTTTCTTGCTGTTCTGATTGAATGCTTTTTTTCCTTATGATCCAGATTGTTGATTTGATTCTTGGCTTCATCCCTTATGCTATTGGTTCCCTGTAGAGTTTTGTTTATTTCACTTAATGTAACCTTCATTTCTACCTGAGTCTTTTTATATTGTTCCTTGAGCATCCTGATAACCAGTGTTTTGAACTCTGCACCTGATAGGTTGCTTATTTCCATTTTGTTTAGTTCTTTTTCTGGAGTTTTGTTCTATTCTTCATTTGGCCCATATTTCTTTGTCTCCTTAATTTGGCAGCCTCTCTATATTTGTTTTTGTGTATTAGATAGAACTGCTTTGACTTCCTGACTTAGTAGTGTGGTCTATTGTAGAAAAGCACACCTGTAAGTTGTACGGTGTGAAGCCTTAGGTAATCACCAGGGTGGGGCAACCCATGTCACCACTCTATGGCTCTGTGTGGGGGAGGGCTCAGAGAGGTGACGATGCCACTGCCTGGCCTCTGGAGTTTTGCCCAGAGGGAAGCTGTCTCCTGGCACTCACTTGTTGCCAGTCACTTCAATTTCTTCCTGTATGCCACTGGTGCCCTTCCAGCTGTTGCCCTGGTGCTGAATCCCAGAGAGGGTGAGTCTGCTTAAGTCCTAAGTCCATGACCATTGCAGGCTGTATAGGAGTCTCCTGAGAATCATGCAGTTTCTCCCACTTCCCTAACCCCCACTGGTTTTTATAGCCAGAAGTTATGGGGACTTATGTTCTGGCTCTAGAACCCTGGGCTGGGTGGTCTGTTCCGGGGCTGTGATCCCTTGCTTCCAGGGTATCCCTCCTGATTTTTATTTACCACACGTGGATGTGGGACTGCCCATTCCACATTTTCATGCCTCTCTCCACATCTCTGCACCTCTCCACACTTCTCCATGTCTCCACCCCTCCTACCCATCTGGATAAATGTGGCTTCTTTAAATCTTTGGTTGTTGAACTTCCATACAGCTCATATTTCTGACAGATCTGGCTTATATTTATTTTGTAGTCTAGTTGTAGTCTTTGCTATAGCTGTGTAAGGAGGTGAAGTGTGTTTACCTATATCTCCATCTTGATCAGAAGTCCCTGAAAAAGGCTTTCTTTACCTTCACTGCTAAAATATGTTTTTACAGATTTTTTTTTAGTACTTATAAGTTGTTCTGTTCACTTATGGCTTGCAGTGTTTCAAATGAGAAGTCAGTATAGTTCTAATTTATGTAATTCTCTGCACGTTATGTCTCTTTTCTCTGCCTGCACTTTAGATTTTTCTCCTGGTTATGGATCACATTATTTTTTATTCTTCTCATGTCAAGTATTGTCTCTAATTTTTTTTAAAAGCCCACTTTATTTGGAAATAACTTGGGCAAAGGTTATAAGAGTAAGAATAGTACTTAGAACACCCACCCTTTACCCAGATTCACCTATCGTTAACATTATACCATTTACTTTCATTATTTTCATTATTTACCTATCTAATCATAATTTTTCCTAACTATTTAAGAATAAGTTGCATACATTATGTCCATGTATCTCTAAATATTTCTGTGTGTATGTCTTGAGAATAAGGACATTCTCTTATGTAATCACAGTACAGTTATCAAGTGCAGTAGATTTAACATCAGTACTCTCCTTTTTCTAATCTACCATCTGTGTTTAAATGTTCAACTGACTCAATTACATCCTTTATAGTATTTCCCAGCTCAATTACAGTCCTCCACTTAGAATCAGGTATTTCATTTTCTTGCCATGTGTCTTTAGTCCCCTTTAATTCAAAATATTTCCTCAGCATTCCTTTGTCTTATACGACACTGGCATCTTGAAGGACACAGTCATTTTCCAAAAATTTAGAATGCCCCCCTTTGGGGTCCTTCTCTTATTTTCCCATGAGTAGGTGTAGGTCATACCTTTCTAGCCAGAATACTTCATTAGCGTGTCTGTTGCAGAGCACGGCACATGGAGACCCCCGATGCCCACCAGTCCTCCCTGGTGGTGATGTTAGTTCTGATCACACAGGCCAGGTGTTGGTCAACTTCCCCAGTACGTACTCACTATTCTTTTCTTTAGTACTTAATACGCAGTCTGAGGGAGACCTTAAGACCATGCAAGTATGCTATTATTCTTCATCAAAATCCCTGCTTAGATTTTGCCGTCATTGATGATTCTCACCCAAACAATACTTATGCTGATTGCTTGTAAAAGGAGGTTCTCCATCTCTCTTGCCCCCAATTTTATTGGTTGGCACACAGCATTCTTCTACAAGCAAGAACCCTCTCTCCTCTCCATATGTTCTATTTATTTACCTGCTTGTTTTCTGTCTAGGCTCATGAATTTCAAATTTTCCCAGATTTAGACAGTGTGAACATATCCAGTAGTTTTTGATTCTGTGATGAATATTGTTTGGTGAATATTAATATATTGTTGAGTTCTTAGATTTTGTTGGTCTCTTTTTTGGAGTTTTTTTAATCATTTTTTTAAATTAGTGTTCAAATACAGTTGTCTCCACTTTCCCACTACCACTTCCCCGTGTCCCCCCCACCCCCACTTCCTAAAAGGACTTGGAGATTTGCTTTGGTTGGCAGTTACTGTAGTTCAGCATGATTGTTTCAAGGTTTCATTTAAAAATTTTTCAGGGTTCTTTTATAGCCTTTACTCTATGGATGGTGTAGCACTGCTAGGAACTATTTTTCCTCCTGGGTCTCTACCGAAGGCGCTGGGTGTTTGCCAGGCTCTCCCCACACTCACTGCTTAGAATGCTCGTGCCTCTGAGCTCTGTGTAAGTTCTGAGTTTTTCAGCTTACAGGCCACCTGTCTTTCTCTGGCCTCAAGAATTTGTATTCCACACACGAGCAGCTTGGTATTCAGTAGCTATTTGAAGGGGTCTCCTGTGTAGATTTCAGGAACTCTTGTTCTCAGAAGTTCCAGCCCTCTGCCCAAATTCCAGCAAATTCCACCTCCGCAAACTCTGACCTCTGTCTCCTCATCTCAGCCAGAAGCCCCACTCTGCCCAGAAGTGTCTCCGGGCAGAAGGCCCTGCCGCGGGAGGCCTCATCCTCCGACCCAGTTCTCTCAGTCACAGGCCTGCACCCCCTGTTGTTCAGTGCCTGAAAGCCGTTACTTGATAGATTTTGTACCTGTTCTCTCTGTTTCCCACAAAAGGGCAAGAATGGTGCTGGCTACTCTGAGGTGGTCGGAAATGAAAGCTCTTACACTTCCATTTACACAGATTAAAAATTTCGCTAGTTAATCTGGCAACAGGCAACCCCTCCTATAAGAGTTCTATGACTTAGTGTTTTATCTTTTTTTTTCACTTGTACCTCAAGCAGTTTTTAGATGAATCTGAGAATCCTGTACAGAACCCAGAGCTGAGTCTTCTTTTCGCGCGTGTGTCCTAGGCGTGTGAGCACAACACCACTGGGGACCACTGTGAGCAGTGCCTGCCCGGCTTCTACGGGCTGCCTGTCCGAGGGACGCCCAGGGACTGCCAGCCGTGTGCCTGCCCCCTCTCCTCAGCCTCCAACAAGTAAGCCTGGCCTTTGCTTGATGTGACCAGGATGTCCATGTGCTGATGCCTTCAGAACAACTCTCTGGGTGCAATAAGAGTGTGGATTTTGCCCAGTGGTAATTAATAAGGATTTTAAATGGAGGAATGGATTCTCTTTTATTAAAAAAGAAAGTTTGGTGCATTAAGTTATGTAAGGAAAGTTGTGTGATGGCAAGGACATTTGCATACTTTTTTTCCTTTTGGTCTAAAGCTGGTCATTTGTTCTTTCACAAGTATATATTGTGTGCCTACCACTGGGGTAGGAGGTATAGGGCAATACAGAGATGTTCCTTGGCTTAAAAGTTTTTTACATAATGACCAAGATATTCAGCTCATTGAAAGGGCTAAATTCATTTAACTGATTCCACAAATATTTATGGCATGTGTACTATATACTGGGTATCATGGTAGGTACTCTAAGTATCAAACTGTTCATCCAGGACTGCCGGCCCTGGAATCCACAGTGCGGTCAGGAGCACAGTGGAGGGATGTCCACTGCGTGATGGGAACCTGCCAGGAGTGACTCTGTGGAAGCTCTTGACCTGAGACTTGAAGGATGAGAAGGAATTTGAAGGCAGCAGAGAAGGGCATCCCAGGCAGGAGGATTGAAGAGTGGCGGCTCAAGCCTGTCCTGCTTGAGGGATGCAGATAGTCCAGGAGCACAGTGGGGACGGGAGGTGCTGGGGACAGTCATATGCAAGGCCTCGTGTGTCATGCTGGGCCTGTGCTTCCTCAAGCCACTCTCTCTCTCACTGGTTTGCCCTTTAGCGCCTCCTCCACCTTCACCCGAAGAATTCCCCCATGGGGACTTCAGTGTATAAACAAACACAGTCAGGACTACTGTGCTGGAACTGTGAGGGGCTCTCATCTACCCCCACACCTCTCTTTACAGCCCTCCCCAAGGCTCAGGAATAGTATGAAGGGACCCTGATGAGCAGAGAGGTTCTTTTGGCAAATGTGAAGTGTGTAAGCGAGCTCACTCTTGGCCAAGGTGGCCTGGGCTCTGAGGCGGGCAGACCAGTGCCAAGGAGCCCAGAGGAGAGGAACTTAGCGTAGGCCTCCTGGAGGAGGCGACCGCTGAGCTGGGCATTGGGGGTCAGCCGGGTGAACCCAGGCAGAGGCGGGGAGAAGTGCACTCTGCATTGAAAGGTGAGCAGGAGCGGGGAGCAGAGAAGTGTCCAGTGCCTATGTGGGGTGGGCTGTGAGGCCAGGGGACTTGGGTTCTGGGCTAAGGATTGAGGACCCAGTGAAAGTTTATAGGGACAAGAGTGGTAGAAATTAAGCACTTAAACTGCTTAGAAATTCTACACCTTTCACTGGAAAATTGCATTCATTTCTAATGTTTTGACAGTTTCAGCCCCAGCTGCCACCTGGATGGCGCAGATGAAGTGGTCTGTGACCAGTGTGCCCTGGGATACTCTGGAACTTGGTGTGAGAGGTACACTGTGTTGCTCAGCTGTTCTCCAAAAGTGGCACCTAAAAATTACTTTAATATAATTTCTATGCATTTATTTTTAAATAGGAAATTAAGTGTGGTTCTAGAGTTTGGGTATGTAATTATTATTTCATATAACTATAGAGAAAAGCCAGTATATCAATTTAAAAATTAATGTTGAAACTGCCTGAGATGTTTTCGAGAATAGCATTTGAGCTCCTTGAAGTAATCTGTGTTCTCATCAATAACAATAGGAATCAGCAAGGAGTCAGTATTTACTGTTCACACACTGAACTATCCCATTACACTGAACAGTGCCATAGGGGAGGGATGGCTTGATTAATAGCCGTCTTCTGGATCCCCCAAGCCTGTGTTGTGTGTTCCCGAATCATATGTAAGTCTCCGTACGGCTTCTGGCTGTAGTCCGTAGGACAGGATGACATCCCTGAGTGCTGGGATGCGTGTCCAGCTGGCCCGGGGCCAGCTGCACATCCCCGTGGATTTATGGCTCATTTTGAACCACTCCTCATTCTTCTCAGTGAGTGAAGGAACTCTGTGAGTGTGTGAACTTGGAGTTACAGTCCTTCCACAGTAAATCTTACATAACAAGAGTCAGTCTGATTGATTGACTATTCAGAGAACCCCTGGGTGGCGGAGTCATGTCTAGAGAAATTGCATTTATCTGGATCCCTCTTTCCATCTTTTATGCAGATGTGCTGATGGTTACTATGGAAACCCGACAGTGCCTGGGGAATCCTGTGTTCCCTGTAACTGCAGCGGGAATGTTGACCCCTTGGAGGCCGGCCACTGTGACTCCGTCACTGGAGAATGTCTGAGGTGTACTGGGAACACGGATGGCGCCCACTGTGAGAGGTGTGCTGACGGGTTCTACGGGGATGCTGTGACCGCTAAAAACTGCCGAGGTGAGTGTGTGGAATGTGAGGTCTCTGTCCATTTACTTACAGGTGTCAAAAAATGCTGCGGTACCTTCACCTGAGTGGTTCTTGTGTTAACGCTGGGTATAGACCCAAGACCTGAGCCATCCTATCTCCCTGATGTTAGCTTGATCAGTTACTCACCTGAAAAAGGTGCACCTTTCCATTTGAGGCGAAAGCGGGCTATACAAAGTTTGGGGCGCTGCTCCTAGGGACCACGGTGAAGGGCAAGTTATGCTCAAAGCCTGTCAGGTTTGTGAGAGAGAGGCTATGGGTTTCATGGAGGAGATGGGATTGCAAGACGCAGTGTGGGAAATGAGGGCACTGGAGCCCTGGAAACTGGCATGTTTTCAGTGGTCTGCGCCTGGCCCTACCTGCTCTGCGGGTCCTTGGAATTATGGATCAGATAGAATCACTCACTGAGAAAAGTAAATTTTCCTCTGCCCCAGTTGAAAGAATTAAGGCCTAAGGGCCAATATAGGTACTTTTTGTACAGTTTTTGAAGGAGTGAAATATTTAAAATGTGAATTATAATTTGAGGAATAATTTCCTATAAATGCGGAAGGCCTACAATGCCATTGTGACATGGGGACACAAGAGGGTGCTAGCGTCACAGGAAAGATGTTTTTACAGGCTCACACTGAGAGATCAACAAGGTTTCACAGCCTGGGCCAGTCCGCCTGATCTTCAGTACTGCGGCCGCCTTGCCAGGTTATCGCATCATATCTATGATACCTTGTGTCTTTATAAAGCTTCAAAGCTCATGGAATACTTTCACAACTCTCGTGTCATTTCTTTTCATCTTGACTGCAAACCTTGATGAACTATTTCTTAGTTTGTTGCCCATTTATTAAGTATCTGTTACGTCCCACGCACCGTAGGAAGTACTGTGGTAGGACTTGGAAATGAATGGTTCAGGTCTGTTGGGGAACTCCGCAGGATGGAGTAGAGGAGAAGCACCATGGGGAGTCCCCAGGCTTTGGAGCCTGACTACTGCAGGGTAGAGTCCGGGGTTGGTTACTGACCACCATGTGGCTTTGGGCAAACGTATTAACCTCTCTGAGCCACTACTTCCTTATACATAAAATGGATGTGATCGTATGTCTATATTAAGGACTTTCTGAGAAGTCAAAGGGATAACAAATTTAAAGGTCTAGAGATTAGATAAACCATAGTTATTATAATTGCCAGTGATCAACATTATTATTATTTTTTATTTTTGTATATCAATGTTGTCCAACAGAAATGTCAGACAAATGTAATTTTAAATTTTTCAGTAACCTCATTTTAAAAAGTAAAAATAAATAGGTGGAATACATTTTAATAATATGTTTTATTTAACTAAATATATAAAAAGTATTATCATTTTATCATGTAGTCAAATTTTAAAGTGTTAATGACATATTTGCTTTCTTTTTTAATACTGAGTCTTTAAAATTCAGTGCATATTTTATAGCCCATCTCAATTAGGACACTGAATTTTCAGACACACTTGATCTGTATTTTAGATCACGTAGAGGCAATGTTGAAGAAGCAGATCCATATGCCCGGTTGTTCAAACTTTGCAAAGTTCTCCATTGTGGAGCAAAAAGTCATTTGCCTTTGACATGCGCATCTTCTCCATTGTGGAGCAAAAAGTCATTTGCCTTTGACATGCTCATCTACATTGGCAGAACACTTCAGTATTTTGCCCTGAGCATGAAAGGGAAGGTGTAAGGTAGAAGGAGGGGGAGCGTGGTGAGGACGGGCAGCGTTGCGGTCCGGTCCCAGTACTCAGCCAGCAGCTGGGTTGGTTGTGGACTGATGCTGTCCCCGCTCTCTAGTTTCTGTGCATCTCCAATGTTTATTCTTTTTTCATATCCTGCTTCCCCATCCCTAGCTTTGATGAGATGAATTTGTTCAACTGTTTTTGGGTATTTCACTAGAAATCCTTCCAGATCTATAACAAGGTCCCTCTTATGGGCTTCCCAGAGATCGCTTCTACACACTAAGGTAATACCATATTTTATTAGGTTAACCCAGGTAAAAATCTCAGTGTTCAGTACTACTATGTGGGACGTCTTGTGGAGTTTCTGGGAAGCTGTTTGAATAGTCAGGGGTGCAGGGCTCAGGAGGGAAATGGAGACCGGAGAAGTGCCAGGTCTCACATGGAGCCGAAGCAGTCGTGTGGATCCGATCACCCAGGGCAGAGTGGCGCTGAGGGAGAAGAGGGTGTGGGCACCCTGCCGGGCTCTGATATTATATGAAATGAGACAAGTGGAGTTCTTAGGATAATTAAAATACATGTAAAATACCTGGACGTCAGTAACCAGCTACTATTTTAAATTAGTATTATTTATAATGTGAACAATTTTTATTGATAATTGCTATTATAATTGTTGTAGAAGGATATAGAAGCTGTGTGACCTATGGCAAGTTACATGTCTTTTTAAGGTTGAGATTCCATTACAAAAAACCAGAGAAAATTAGAGTGCTCTCCTCCTAAGTTTGTTCCTAAGGTTAAATGAAATGTTGCCTCCAGCATGACAGGCACCAACTGACCAGCGTGTAGGATGATACAGGTTTTGTGATGGTCACACAATGAATTTTAATTTTCCTCAGAGGAAGGGGAAGCTGTGAGTGGGGCGCAGAGGGGGAGGCACAGAGGGAAACAGTGAGAGATAGGGAGAAACAAAAGGGTGGGTGTCCGCAAGGCTTGGTAAGAGGGAGAGAGTGGAACAGGGTCCCATCCCATAGAACGACAGGGCCAGTTGAAGACTGAGAATCTGCTCGCTGAATTTGCACCTGGGAAGTCCCTGGAGACTTTAAGCAGCACCCTTTAGCAGATAAGGGGCCCGGGGGCACTGGACAGTATGTGTGAAGGGGAAGGGAGGGAGAGAACAAGAGGATAGGAGTGTCAGGGAAATGGAACCTTGGAGAGAAAGCTAAGGGGGTGTGTATGTGACTATGTATGTGTGATGTTTTCAGTGGGAAGCAGTGGAGAATGGTGGGATGCTGATGATTGTTTTAATGAGAAACTTTTTAAAGATGTTATTTATTTTTAGAGAGAGGGGAAGGGAAGGAGGAAGAGAGTCAGAAAAACATCAATGTGTAGTTGCCTCTGGTGTGGCCCCCACTGGGGACCTGGCCCACAACCCAGGCACATGCGCTGACTGGGAATCAAACTGGTGACCCTTTGGTTCACAGCCCATACCCAGCCAGCTGAGCTACACCAGGCAGGGCTGAGGATTGTTTGAAAACACAGGTTTTATTATTGTTTAGGTCTGGCGAGGCTAATGGATCAGAAAACGACTACCATTGAGAAGACAGTTTGTATCTCACAGATGTCAGCATGGGGGGTGCCATGCAGAGAAGCTCCCGGTTGGTCAGAAAGGAAAATGTGGGCTAGAAGTTTCTGCAGGAAGGGAGGGACAAGGCAAGGTAAACTGGTTTAGAATCAGTTGGTTTGAATAATTTTGGCAGGCTTTGGGGCATAGGGGCTGCCCCTACTTGTCTCAAGCGTGGCCCTGGGGCGATTAGGGTAAGTGGATAGTGGGATGTCAGTTCCCAATAAAGAAGGCTCTGGATTGGTTGGTTTACAAACGACAGGTGTTGTAGCTGTTCACTTTATGTAGGAATTGAAAAGTCATGGGAAGGATAGTCTCTCCAGAGTCTGCAAGGCCCCAGAAGTCAAAGCATCAGAAATACAAGAAACATAAATGCATGTCTGATACAAAGAGTTAGTAGAGAGTTCAACATTTGGCGACAGGCATGGACAGAGCAGGAGTGAGCAGCAGTGAGTGGGGCCCACGGCACTCCACCAGCCTCTGCAGGAGCCAACAGCATCAGTCCGCTTACACCAGAGAAAACCTCCAGCGACAAAGGGGCCCAGTGCTTGGGCTCGTCAATCAAGGAGACAGAATTCCTTCTGACCTCCCATCCCCAGCGCCTTCCGCCGCTCTGCCCACCACGGCAGTGAGCTGAGCTGCCTCACAGTGCGCTCGAGCCACAGATGGTTTGCACTTTTCCTTTCCTGTGACACCATTGCACCACTCGACCATAATGGCGTATTTTCTGAGTCCAAGCATTCATGACATCGTGTCAGTGAGAATACTACGTATTTTAAACTAAGTGCATATTGACAGCTGTGGGACGAATACCAATTAAACATTTCTCATGCTCATTAAACTGCATCACTTTGAAAAGGTGGTGGATTATGTGGCTCTAATCATCAACGTTATAACTGTAAATAAAACCGAAAAGTCTGGCCTGAAGGTAAGTCTATTGGAACTACAAACGACTCATGCGTTAGAGTAAGGAAATATTTTTCATTAAATTATGAAATACAGTATTTATCTAGATTGGTATAACTGAGCTTTAAAATAGTAATAAATATAGACATAATTGGAGGAGAGCAAAGGGCTAAATTGATTCTGAAATCTCCACTGCATGTTTTTAAATGAAGATTGTGGATATACATTGGTGGGTCATTAAAAAAAATTCAAGGAATTTATGAAATTGGTCAAGTTAGTTTGCTAATTATTATCTTAATATCTTTAATAGTTTTATTTTCTCTGTGATGGTTTCTTCTGCCAACCCTATTTCGGCTTACTCTTCGGGAAAATACTAAATATTTAAAGTTACTGCAAAGCAGTATATGAGTATGTATTTCTTTTTGTTTTGTGACTTGAAACATGAATGTTTACAAGCTTTCCTTTGGGGACTAGGGGTCTCCCTATGACCACACCCAGAAGTGAACACAGCCTATCTTTGTGTGTGTGTGTTAGCCTGTGGATGCCACGCGAGGGGCTCGCTCTCTGACGTCTGCCATCGTGAGACCGGACTGTGCGACTGCAAACCACACGTGACCGGGCAGCAGTGTGACCAGTGCTTGGTAAGATGCCTACTGGTCCTCGCACACAACTAAAGTCTTTGTCAGCGATGTCTGTGACTGACATCTTAACGTTGGTTCAAACAATGAATTTGTGACTGCCAGAAAGAGCTAATGCCCAAAACACGGCTGGTGTGGGCTGCACCCCCCTGTCTAGAGGATGTTTTCCATTTACAGAGGAGTAGAATGATGTCATGAACACTTTATGATTCTACAAAACATCCCATGTTTGATTGGGAAAACATTCTAATACCATCAGTTACTCGTTAACCATATTTTGGCTTCCACGATTCTGCCCCTCTGTGCAACAGCGTGGCTATTACGGGCTGGACACAGGGCTTGGCTGCCTGCCTTGTAACTGCAGCCTGTTGGGCTCCATGTCGGGTGACTGCACAGAGGAAGGCCAGTGTCACTGCGTTCCAGGTGTAGCTGGGAAAAGGTGCGACAGGTGTGCACGTGGCTTCTATGCATTCCAGGATGGTGGCTGCACAGGTAAGCTTTTAAATAAATTATTGAGACTTTATCGTAATCCACAGATGTTTCCTTGAGCTCCCCCTTTGCCTCTAAGTCTATGAAGTTCCTTTACTTTTTCTCCTCTTAGTGTGTAGGATTTCATGCCTTTTCTCTGTTTCCCTGTTCTCAGTACAGCCATAAGCTTTGGTCAGGTTCTCCTAACTGTGTGAGTTTAGATGAATTACTTGGCTTCACTTTTCTCATTTGTAAAATGGAGAAGCTAATTATAATCTCCATCCAGGAGTTATTTTTAAGGCTGTACGTAGTCTTTAACACAGCATTTGGCATACAAAAAGTGCTCAATAAAGGCCAACTCGTACCGTTCTTCCCACCCCTCCAGGTTTTTCCCAGTCTCTTCTCTTTCTGCCACGGTGTCTGGATGACCCTCTCCCAGCAGCATCTCTTGGCTGGAAGGAGCAACCACTTTCCATGAGACACGGAGGGCTCCTGGGGGTCATGTGGTCTTTTTTAGGGACTAGAATGGTTTAGATTATTAATAAAAGGAAATCGCTTGTAGCATCAGCTCTTACCCCTTCCGCTGCACCAGTGGTCCTGACCTGTGACACCATCCTCTGTCTCTGTTGTAGCCTGTGACTGTGCTCACACTCAGAACTCATGTGACCCACACTCGGGGGCCTGCATCTGCGCTCCTCACACTCGAGGGGTGACGTGTGAAGAATGTGAGGACGGATACTGGGGCTATGACCTGGAGCTCGGATGCCAGGTGTGCACCGTCATCTCTGCGTGTTCCTAACTGAGAATTCCTTTGCTGTAGCAAGTTTTCTTCCTTTCCTCTTACCTGTTTGCTTGATTTTCACCTGTTCAGTAAGCTGTATTTAAAACCCAATATGGATTTTAGGAATCAAAGCAGAAAAAGCAGCACCCTTAAATACATCAGTCTAAATTTTCTTGAAGAATCTAGCTGTGGAATTGATGGTTAGAAGATAAAAAATGTGTTCTAGTGCCTTTTAAATGTATTCTGCAATGTATACTATCTTTCAGAACAAGGGCATAAATCACTTTATTCAGGGGGGATGGTTATGTCTAGTCTTCAAGGGTTCTAATTTTCTGTATAACTTTTTTCTGTTCAACTTAGATATAGTTTGTGTTTTGAACTTAGAAACATTACTTGGCTTCTAAAATGAAGAGGCTGGACTGTGTGGACATACAAAGCAGACTGAACTTCAGGTCACAGTCTTGACCCAGTGTGCACGTGCCACAAAGATGCACAAATGTCCAGCAACGCAGTCCCTGCCTCCTGTTGGCATGAGGTGAAGCGAATCCATGTAGCAATGGCAAGAGAGATCCACTCATTTGTATAATTCCCCACAGTTAGTATTTTCCCGTCATCCAAATGTGTGTCCATTATGAAAATGTAAAAGCTGCCTTTTTATTTAAGTTCTTTTTTCTTTTCAGGCCTGCAATTGCAGTGGCAAAGGGTCAGCCAGTCACCGGTGCGATGTGCTCACTGGTCACTGCCAGTGTAAGCCTGCATTTGGTGGCCCGAGCTGCAGCCAGTGCTCCCTGGGTTTCCGGGACTTTCCAGACTGTGTGGCCTGTGACTGTGACCTGAGAGGGACGCTGGTGGACACCTGTGAAGAGGAACAGGGTCTTTGCAGCTGTGCACAGGAAACGGGTGCCTGCTCTTGCAAGGTAGGGGTCCTTGGCACTCCACTTTCCTCCTCTCTCTCACTCATCATTCTGACTTGGGCATTTAACTGTGTAATTAAGCAGCTAGGTTTCAGACGCACCTCACAGTGTGTTCGCACTGCCTTCTAGGTCTGAGTGTAAGTCTGTGTATGCTGTTCTAGAACTATGGATGG